>JACCGJ010000970.1:0-213272 GCA_013407085.1 Atriophallophorus winterbourni
GTCCCAAGTTTGAGTGACGCGCAAAATCCCCAGGTATATCAGAACCCAACTCGGGTTTGTCTATAAAAGTTGTACTGTATTGAGGCAATCAAATATAGTAAAAACATACCTCAATTATTGGGGTTAACCGGGTTAAAATCCGGGTCAATATCAAAACAATATCGAGTACGTACCAAGTTACGTACACGTGTCAAAAATCAAATCAAGTTCAAATGTCCGAACGTCCCACGCAATCGAGATTACGACAAATTGTACCATGGGAGTGCATGTTGTTGGCCTACAGTATGATTATTGGGAGAGGCTACTTGACTTCTGCGAAGAGAACGATCTTGTCATTGGAGGCAACCTATTCCCCCACAAAAACATCCATAAAATAACCTTGGTGTCCGAGTTAAATGGGAATAAGCTGAGCGATGGCGCCACGAGGAAAGCTTTTGGCAACATCCTGAGAGAGGAAATCAGCGCTGGCCTAAGGATTCGATGACGCTTGATGTTTCTAACCGCACACTGAAAGTCGTCGGAGATCAAGTCCTCGGGTACAGACAAAGGGGCAAAGCCTCGTGGATCTCGTCGAAAACCTGGCAACTCATAGAAAAGAGAAAAGATGTAAAAAACGCAAGAATCCGTCTAATGAAAGGAATGCAATCACTGGAGAGTATAGAATGAAAGATAAAGAGGTTAAAAAATCAGCGAGGAAGGAGAAAAGATGGTATGTGAAAAACCTCACACAACAAGCGAAGAGGCGTGCCGAATGAATGATCTGAGAACGTTATATCAGATTAATCGAAAGCTATGAAACCGAAGTCAGGTAAGCAATCAACAAGTGAGGACCCTAGGTGTGGATGTAATAACTGATTCGAAACAAGAGGTAGACAGTTGGCGAGAACATTTCGAGCTCATTCTAAACCGCCCACCGCCTCAAAACAACGTCGATATACCTGAGGCAGCTACAGACTTCGACGTCAACACAGACCCCATCAGCCTCTAAGATGTGCAATTTGCTATCCAGAGGTTGAAAAATGGGAAGGCACCGGGTGACGATGTAGTGTATGCCGAACTGCTCAAGGCGGAAACCGAAGGGTCGCCGAAGGTTTTGCGAGACCTATTCCAGAACATCTGTGATACTGAGCAGATACCGGACGCCTGGCGTTCGACAACTATAATAAAACTTCCCAAGAAAGGTGACTTGAGATCCAACACCAATTGGCGAGGTATTACGCTACAATCAGTCACGAGGAAAGTATTCTGCCGCATCGTTCTCCGACGTGTCTCTAATGCATTTGAATCCATTTTACGAGAAGAGCAAGCCGGGTTCAAGAAAGGAAAATCTTGCATTGACCAAATGTTTGTCCTCCGTGAGATCCTTGAACAGACACATGAATGGAATGCAGAGTTATGTGTTGCCTATATAAACTTCCATAAGGCCTTCGATAGCGTTCACCGATGGTAAATCTCATAAAAGCCTTTTATGAGAATTTTGAATGCCAAGTCGCTCACAATGGAATGCTCACTGAGAAGTTTGAGGTTCGTACGGGAGTAAGGCAAGGATGTATCCTCTCACCGATACACTTCTCCTTTACAATAGACTGTATTATGAGACAGGTGACAGATGGCAGGGCAGCAGGCATTTCATGGACCCCAGCGGGACCGCTAGAAGACATGAACTATGTGGATGATGTTGCCCACTTGGCATGCAAGATCAGTGACATCCAAAACAAGAGCGATCGACTATCGGCAATTGGCAAGACGGTGGGTTTAGAAATTAACGCTGGCAAATCGGAGGTAATGCGGAAGAATGTTCCGGAGCAACCACCAGTGTTTGTGGACGGTCAACCACTCAGTGAGGTTACAGATACAGTCTACCTTGGGAGCAAACTGACTGTAAATGGTGACGGTGAAGATAAAGTCAGGAGAAGGATCGGGAAGGCGAACCAAGCAATCTGCATGCTGAATTCCATTAGGAAATCCTCCACTATCAGCATTAACACGAAGATCAGACTCTTCAAGAGCAACGTTCTGAGTGTGTTGCTGTATGTATGGGAATGAACGTGTTTCAAACTAAGTGCTTGAGAAGGATTCTACGGATTTTTGGCCACACACCATTTCGAACGAAGAATTCCTGCGAAGAACTGGTCTGGAAGTGGTATCTACCGTAATCGAAAGACGACGGTGGAGATAGTTCGGTCAGTCACTGGCTTACGCAAGGTACACGAAAAAGCGGACGGCCCAAGGAAACTTGTCGAAGAACGTTGGAACGCGAACTACACGCACAAGGATTCACGGTGCAGACGGCAGCGAAAGCAGCGACAGACTGGAACTACTGGCATGGTGTTGTCTTCACCTCATGTGCCACCCGGCACGGAGAGGATTGAGTGAGTTAGTGAGTAATGTAGGGAGCACCTCGTTATGAATAATGTTGGAAAAATAAAAATAAATTTCTCTTCACTTTTACGGTAAGAGTTCAGCTAAAGAAGAATTGTGTATTAAAAAACAAACAGAACTCTAGCATTTACTTATATACCATACAACGCTAAAAATGGTTAACTACCTAATGTTCCATAGAAATTATTGGGAGAATTCAGGAAAAAGCTTATCCCAGATGCGGTCCAAACCGTTCTCAAAACTCGCGACAGAACAGCAGGATATAAGTTATTCTGGAAGCCGGTTCCATATATTTACCACCCTGAGGCTGAAAAAGTTTTTCCTGGAGTCTAGTCTACATCGCTCCTTAGCAAGTTTGAGTGAATGGCCCCGGGCGCCAAGCTCGGGACTTGAGGCAAAGAAGTCGTTCATGATAACCCCACTTAACCCCTTCAAGATCTTAAAGGTTTTAATTAAGTCACCTCTCAAACGAAGGCGCGTAAGTGAGAAAAGATATAGGGACTTCAGGCGTGCAGCGTAAGGTTTCCCTCGCTGACACTCAATCATGCGAGTTGCAAGACGTTGTACACTTTCGAGTCGAAGATGTCCTTCTTGTATAATGGCACCACGCCTGGACACAATATTCTAAATGCGGCCAAACTAATGCCTTTTTAATGGGCAGGAATACATCAAGTCTTCTGCTGGATAACACGAATCTCAGCCGAAAGAGCACTTTGCGAGCACGTTGAGCTGCAGTGGCGCATTGGTCCTCCCATTTGAAGTCAGTCCCAACTAGTACTCCCAAATCCTTAACACACTGTGTGGCGCTAACATTGAGAAAATTGCTCGACAACCGAACTGAAATCTTATCAACCAGTGCTGATAGGAGTTGGCTCTTATTAAGGTTCAGTGGGAGGTCTTACTGGTATGACCAGTTTATGACACGCTCAAGGTCGTGCAACAAGGTATCTTCATCCGTTGATCCGATGAATTTCACATCATCCGCGAAAATGAAGCATGGGCACTTCAATGCAGACGACAAGTCATCGATGGAAATCGGTAATAGAAGAGGACCGAGTACCGACCCTTGTTGTACACCACTGATCACGTCGGTTTGATTCGACAGCGTAGATCCTACCCTAAATCAGAATGTCCTACCTGTAAGGAAGGCCTTAATCCAAGCAAGTAGTCTACCCCGTATGCATATTGTTGCTAGCTTCAACTCTAGAAGGCGGTTATTTACGTAATCCGAAGCCTTGCTGAAGTCTAGGTAGAGAGATCGACAGGCTCCCCTTCATTTATCCTTTTAGTGACAGTATTGGGAAAACTAAGAAGGTTAGTCAGGCAGTATCTACCCTTAAGAAATCCATGCTAAGTTACATGCGACAAAGAATGCCGACAAAGATGCTGACAGATTTTGTCACGCAGCAGTTTCTCAAATACTTTCGAGACGATGCTAGTCAGGCTGACAGGTCTATAGTTACCAAGAGTTGACCTGCAACCACCCTTGTGTATTGTTACGATTATGGCTTTTTTCCACTAACTAGAAACCACTCCCAGGTTAAAGCATGAATTGAAGAGCTTACATAAAGTTTCTGTAATCACTAAGGCAAGATTCTTCAGCATAATCGAGTGCATACCATCTTATTCCTCAGCTTTGTTGACGCGAACATGGATAAGTGCTTCATACACCTCGGATTCCATGAAGGACAACTCATCTAGTGCAGGAGCATCAGGTAGTAGACTAAACGAGCTAGACGGAGCATCTGAAAAATTATCACGTCTCCGAACGCCAGTGAAGAACCTGGAGAAGGCAGTCGCCTTAGACAGGTCGGTATCGGCGACTTTTCCGTCCTCCAGATTTAAATCTCCAATGCTTTTCCTGGTTTTTCTTTCAAATTGAGCGTAGCTATAAAATCAGTTTGGGATTAGATAGAGCATACCTAGATAAGGATAACTCAAACCCCTGTTTTATCAAACGCTGTATTTTAACGAAAGCGTTCCTAGCGGTTTTATATCGGACCCAAGAACTCGAAGTGAGAGATAGCTTATATTCCCGCCATAAACTTTCTCGTTTACGGGTTGATCGACGAACTCGAGGAGTCCACCAGGTTTGTGAAAACGCAGTACCGCTTTGAAGCTTATCATTACGTGATCGCTTTTGCCGAGCGGTGTTAGGTATTTTAAAAGTCTAACGGCTTCGGGCTGGGACGACAATACCAGGTCGAGAGTGGATGGAGTACATCCATTACGAAACCTTGTAGGATCACTCACATGGTGATGCAACGCATGATCGTGGAGTCATTCGAGAAACATTTCGGATTGCTTGGTGACTATACTTACAGGGACGGCCCAATTTATATCTGGAAGGTTGGAATCACCTGAGATGAGTACGCTGGGAGCTGATTGAAACAACCTGTCTAGCGTCTCAATCAGCTGTGTGATCTCCTGCTGGGCTTCATTGGGTGTGACATAGACACAAGCAATTGCGAGGGCTAACTTGTAGCAAGTCATGATACTCGTAACAACTTGAATGTTTTCACTGGTTAGGGATATACCCGTTCCCGTATTGTACAAACCATACTATAGAAGGTGTGCAACGCCACCGCCTCTCCTGTCGCCAGGTCTATCGCATCTAATGATGAGATACTGCTAGCTAATGTTCATTGGCACATCATCAATCGCGGACAACCAGGTCTCAGAAAGCGCTATAACCCTGGGGTGCAACTCAGCCACACGAAAAGAGAGCTCAGCCCACTTATTCCTTATGCGCACACATTAGCGCACAGCACTGGGACACTGGTTTTGCGTGCTTCTGAAATCAATCCTGCTTAGACCTCGGTCGAAGCACCCGAAGGAGGTTCACGTTTTTGGCGTGCTGCTTAAAGCGGGAGTATCCGGTTCAGCAGCTTCTTGCATCGATGTTACAGACCATTGTCTGAAAATTGAGGCCGCATCTATCGAAGAGCAATAATTAGAGACATCTGCTTGGCTTCCCTATTAATTTTCGATACGCCCGTCAACGTTCTCTAATCCGGACAGCAAGACTCGTGGCGATGTGCTCTTCGGTACGATCGTAACGGATTCACTAGCGCTTCGGTTTGCATCAGGCTTACATATAGTAGATGTCCTTGAAGCTAGGTTTCTCCTATTAAAAGCGGAAGGGTTTTGTCTAATATGATGAGCTTGTCTAGAGTTGTTTTGGCGATGTATTTAGCCCTAGACAATAACGCTAAAAAGGCCATTATAGTTCTCTAAAACAGCTCTTATCACTCATGAACTCTGATAATGGTATTGACCACGATATATTGATTCAAGCAAATAAATTTATAGAAACCATGAGCACTGAAATATATCAAAGTGAAGCTCGTTTGGAAAATGTTATCATCTTTAATGTTGCAGATAATTACCCTTAAAACGATTTTAAAAAATGTATATTCTCGACATATGGCATCCCCATTAAATATTTCACTGTAGTTCGACTTCGTGAAAACACAATTAAACAACGGACTCCTATTTTATTGAAATTCTCAGATGAGAGTTTTTCATTGTATTTACTTGATAATAAAAACCTTTTGAAATGTATACCTAGGTTTTCGGGTGTGGTCCTAAAACCGGACTTAACACCCATGCAACGAAATTTTAACTATAAAAAATGCAAAGTTATCAGCTCCACTATTAGTAACAATATCTCAGATACCAATGAACAAATGCAATGTGAATCTGTAATTGAAATTAACTCTAATAGTTCCCAAAGTTCGACATCCGCACCTGATAATCAAGGTGTGAGTGTAACTCGACATCTGCATCTACGACCGCCGCGTTTACCTAAACTAAGACAAACACGACCCCTCCTACCAAACCCTCCTAATTTCGAAGAGGCACTAATCAGACCACCTCGCCGACAACGTATGCAGACAACTAATTATATAAGAAGTTCACACAGCCTCAACAACTGTATTGACACATCTCGTTTCCTAATGAATAATCCTTTATCATATAAGCAACACTGTCACCATCCATCAACTCCTCCTACACCTTTTTGTTATATTCAACCTTATTATAATTCATTTAATATTACACAGTATCCCTCTTATTATGATAATTATACACCCCAAACTTTATTTCATAATCCTTATGTTTCTCGCTTCAACTATGAACCATACTTTAACTATAATACCACTTTTTTCAAAAAAATACATAAATTGAATTTCAAGCATAGTAAACTTTCTAATGCACTCACCCGAAATCCTTTAACTTCCGACCTTAGTACAGTTTGTTTTCTGGTCATGAATGCTAGATCAATTATACCTAAAATCCATATACTAAAATCTTACCTATCTTCTAAACCTGTAGATATTATTCTTATACCTGATTCCTGGACCCGTGATGATCACTCTGACTCTAAACTCATGATACCTAACTACCAGGTATTTAGGAGAAACCGCACTCTGGAACGAGGTGGTAGTTGCCTCATTTATGTGCATTCAAGATTTGAGGCTAATAGGATAACATCTTCGAATTTAACAGAACTTGAATATTCACTATGGATAGATTTACCTATACTAGATCTTTCAATAGGCTGCATCTACTACCCACCAGGCTCAACTTCATATAATCTGAATACATTAACTCAAGCTTTCATCGAAACGTCTTTACATTATGCACGCCATAAACTTATAGCCGGTGATTTTAACATGCCTAATTTAAACTGGCACGAACGAAGTAAAGTTAGCTCTCATACAAAGTTTATGAAAACGCTTGACTTACTAGGTTACAAACAATTTATTGATAGACCAACTAGAAAGAGCAACATTCTCGACTTAGTCTTAACTCTAAATATTGATCCAAACAACTTACTAATATTGCCTTCCCCCTTTAATGGGGACCATAAAATATTATCCTTCCATCTATCATGCACTTGCGAAGCTACTTATGAGGTCAAGACTCTTCACCGTTTCATCGATTGAAACTTACTTTCAACACTTATAAGGATTGAAGATTGGTCTCAATTCCTTCTTTCACATGATTTTCCAACTATATGCTCGACATTCCATTCAAAAATTATAGGTTTAATCGATAAACCTAGCAGTTCTAGGAAACGCCTACAACCAACTAGGCTCGAGAAAATGGAAAATAAAATAAAAGAGTGGTCTACAGTTGCAATTAACAATAACGACAACTTTGCTCGTTTACGTTCCTATGAACTATTGAGTGACCACAAACTCATTCTAGACCACACATTGATTGCATCGGAAAATAGATCACTGAACAGTTGTGATAAACTAAAATCACTCAGCAGGTTATTTAAATCACGATCCATATACTCAATCAGCAAAGTAGATTTTATTATTCAGGATCGAACTTATAATTCGGCAGAAATAAGAATTACAGACCCTATTACAATCTGCGAAGAATTTCTTAGATATTTTAATAATACTTACAATACTTCCATCTATAAAGATATGACTAGAACATTCCGGTCACCTAGTGTATTAAACAATATATGCATAAATCTGAATGACATTAATGAAGTCTGCAAGCAAACTACGTTAAGTCTCAAGCCAGACATAACAGACATTCAACCCGCCATTTGCAGAATGGGTGGTGAGGATTTCAAACTTTTTATACTGAACTTATTTAACACTTCAATCGAATCTGGAATCTTCCTTTTAGGATGGAAACACTCTGTCGGTACACCCAGACATAAATCTGGCTAGAAGCACACGGCATCAAATAATCGCCCAATTAACCACACAGCAATACTATCTAGATTACTTGAAAAAATAAAAAAAGCTATCTTAAATCACTTATCTCCAAGTTTCTTCTCTAAAGCTCAACATGACTTCCTAAATAAAAGATCATGCATAACATGTCAGCTTGAATACCTTGACTATATTAATACATCGATCGAGGAAGCTTTGGCAGTTGTAGTTGTCTTCCTAGACATAACTAAAGCATTTGATACTGTTCCTCATAAGATATTATTATCGAAACTTGAATCATATGGCATCGGTGGTAATCTTCTTTCATGGTTAACTTCTTTTCTTACTGATCGCACTTACTCTGTTGAAGTTATTGGCCGTAGATGACGCAGCCTACCTATTCCCAGTGGGGTGATTCAAGGTAGCGTATTAGGCCCCTTACTATTTCTTATATATAAATGACAGCAAACTGTTCTTATTAGCTGATGACATGAAAGTTGTCATCACTTTCCCAGCTAATCAAAGGCAAACTTATATATCTCGACTAAACAATGATTTGACTGCACTTGCAGATTGGGCAAAAAATAATGCTCTAACGTTCTCAACAGCAAAATCTAATTTTATGCCTATAAGATGCACGATACAAAATAACTCAATCCTTCTAAACAATAATGCAATTCAAATGATTGACAGCACGAGTGATTTATGATTTCGATATTCTTCATCACTCACTTTCATCGAACAGATACGCTACCTTATTACTAAAGCGAGACAAAGTATGAATACTATACACAGATCTATAATTCAGCCTCATTGTAAACTAGAAATGTATAAATTATTCACCATTTCTATCTTTGACTATTGTAACATAATATATACTAATATAAATAAAACCGATAGCATAGTTTTAGAAAAGATACAACGTACTTTCTCGAAATCAATAATCATTTATACCACCAAACAATCCTATAGATAAAGATGTATACAACTGAAACTCGATCCCCTATGGTTTCGCCGACTTAAGCATAACCTCATCTTATTCTCTAAAATACTGTCAACGGATAATATGGAAATACGTTCGAATATTCATATACGGCATGATTTTAAATATAACTTGAGAAACAGTGAAAAAAACTATTACGTTACCAAGGTTTCGTACTAAAGTAAGGAACAGTTTCTTCTTGACTAAATATGCTAAACTGTGGAATCTTCTTCCAAAATATATAAGACCCAGTTCCTATTTAAATGAATTCAAATCACATTTAGCTTCATTTCTTACCATAGAAAAAATTTGCAATCTTCTCAATTTAAATGTTCTACCTGATGATTTATATAATAATGGCATTCCTGGGTTCTGATATTAAATAAACGTTTATAACGTTCGAAATAATATTCACTCGCTTCTGAGTTTCTTCTCCACAGCAAAATTCTCAATCCGCACCAAAATGAAACTGGCCCCCAGACCTCAAACTAGTGGAATAAATCACCTTCGCCTAGCGGAAAAGAAAACGGTTAATGGTCAGGAAAGATCAATCCATTTACAACAATCAAAATGAAGAAGTTTGGAACATCAACAATAGAGATTTTTCGCGAATCTACGATGGACCTTATCCGTTGATCATCAGTGTTGCCGAAAACATTCTAGACTTTTCCCCGCGAAAGCTGTGTTTCTGTACTATATCAGATCACGTACCGATTACCTGAAAACAAATTCAAATAACGTTACCTTTATATTTATTGAACGTTAAATTTCGCTGAAACAAATGACCTTGAACAAATTGTTTTTGCTAATGTACATACTATAATCTGATTGTACAAAGCTATTGAAAATTATTGATCATGTTTAACATGCCTTGGATTTCCAAGAATAAAATTCATTTATTCATTTATTTATTTATTTGAATTCTACCAGGATCGGCCTAGGGCGGTTATCCATTTTACATCTCCCTACACGGTGAACACGCACCGTGGGAGTAAAAGGCCTCAGACCTACCATCCGGATAAGATCGCTGATATATCTGCGATCAAAATCTCTTCGACATTTTGATTTCCTGATGAAAGGATTCGCTCAGTTAAAAACTAGTACATTTCGGGTTCTAGTTTTTGAAGAAGAAGAATTGCCGTTCAGTGCCTCACGTTGCTTACGCAAACCGTTTAATTCCTGGATAATTTGATCCACTTCGTGTGAGCTAGCAACATTTCCATATTGCTTCCTTTGAGTAGGGGCTTTACTCTTCTTGATACGCTTTTTCGAAGTTCTGGCTACGCTTACCACCTTCGGAGAGGAAGCTTGTTTCGAGAACGAGGTAACTGGCTAACTATGACTACATTTTTAAGGGATGCAATTTTTTCCGCATTTTTGTTTGCACGCTTTCTTGAAGATCTGGCTCCATTTACCACTTCAGGAGAGGTAGTTTGCTTAGAAGACCGTTGTAACTTGCTAGATTTGTGCGCTATCCCCTTGCCTGCTGTGGTCTCAGAACGTGTATTCGCCCTCATTACAGATGCAAACGTTTGGGCGGCTACAAAATTCGACGAGCCTAGCGACGTCACGCTATTCCTTGTCTTTTGGCATGCGACTTTAGTGGCAGCCTTATGACAGCCGATACAATACCACTGCAACCAGCGGTATTTCGCGTAAACCCGGTAGTGAGATTTGTGTATACCAGAGCAGCTAGGGTGTGTCCAACGCTTGCATGCTGTGCACTCAATTCCATTAGCCACAATTTTGCCGCATTTGCCGATAAGGCAGGTATTTTTTGTATTCATATCTATCAGTTAAAAGTGAATAATGATAGATCACTAGAAACATACAAGCTGAATTTATCACGAGCGCAATTATTCAGCGAAGAATATCAATAATATAGTAAAATAGTTATACTATTTTACAGCGAATTCAAGCAAGAGTGAAAATTTGTAATAATATTTTATCGGAGCGTGAGAAATACAACCAAGTTGAACGTACCGCCTGCACCATCGATGGATTTTTGTGGGATTTAGACAGGTAGTGTGTCAATCCGGGACACAGCTACACACCACATCCTCCGGAACAGCGTCAGTTAAAACTGCGTGTATACGGACTTCCGATACTGGGATCTGGAAGATCAATGAAACTGGCCAAGTGTTAGCGGAGTTGTGAGGAAAATGCAAATGGCACAGAAAGAGAACTTACCGTTGCCACGAGCTAGTGAGTTTGGAAACAAAATGCGGTAGGGTTTGTAAAAAAATAAAGATAGTGTTTACAGAGTTCTTGTATATTGGGAGTGGGAGATTTCATGGAGGTGAGAATCGAGGAGACCTTTGAATGAACTGAGAGAAGCGGCCTCAAAAAGCGTGCCTGGAAGAGTGTTCCACTGACTGCAAACTGTTACGGAGTAAAAGCTGTGTCAACATTCAAGCCTGCTCTGTTGATGTAACAGTTTGAGCTTATGTCCTGGAGGTTAGTGCTTGGAGATGGAACGAATAGGCAGTTGCATGGATTGTAGGGGTCTGCCAAGATCCGGTGGGTAAGTAACATGTCACAGCGATGAAGACGATAGGTAACGGAGAATATATCTAAACTGCGTCACCTTTCCTCGTAAGACATGGTGTGCATACCACGGACAAGCTTTGTCGCACGTCGCTGGGCTTTTTAGAGGAGGGACACTTCTTTGCATAGCCAAGGCTGCCAAGCTTGTACTGCGTACTCCAAGTGTGGACGAATGTAGACATTCAGCAGTGTCGGGGAGAGAAACTGGTCAAACCTGCCTAAAGCGCGGCGAAGTAAGCCAATGTTGCGATTGGCTACTGCTACTCGTTCGCATTGCGTGGTGCAATCGAGACCGTGCTGGATGATGATACCGAGATCCTTTTCTTGTCGAACACTCTGTAGTACTGTTTAGCCCAGACTGTAAGCGACCGAATCTGAGTGTCGGATGGGGAGAACGCTACACTTAGAGGTGTTAAATGGAGGAGAATTCCTTAAAGACCAGCTTTGTAAACGATCTAAGTCATCTTGCAAGACGTGTGAATCCATTAGCGATTTGAGTGATCGCCAGATTTTGACATCGTCCCCAAATAGGAAGAAGGGAGATGTAATGTTCTGGCCAATATCATTGATGAAAATGATGGATAGTCGGGGACCAAAAACAGAGACTTGTGGCACACCGCATTTGATTGGGAAGCGGGCAGAATAGCAGTCACGCACACGAACAAAAAGGGGGCAGTCGCGAAAAAAGTACTTCATCCAGGACAATAAGAATGACTTAACGCCGCAGGCAGCGAGTTTAAGTAAGAGAATGCCGTGGTCGGGGCGTTTGAATGCCTTGCAGAAATTCAGAAATACTGCATTGACACCAATACCTTCGTCCACAGATTTGGTCCAGGCATCCCGTGCGAGAAGCAAGTTGGAAGTGCATGATAGGTTGGCGTGAAAGCCGTGTTGTTGTGTGATCAAAAGTCGATTTGTTTCAAGATGTGAAGCAAGCTGGTCAGAGATTATGCTTTCGAGGACATAAGAAATGACTGAAAACAGCACAGTGGGGCGATAATTCACGGGTTCCGACCGGATACCGCCTTTAAAGATCGGCAAGATAACACCTTCTTTTCAAACTTGGGGGACGGTGGCTGAGTCCATACAACGTTGGAAATACGTGACAAGTAGATGTGATATTTTTTTTCAAGAATCAAGATTTGTGGTGATAAAAAGCTAATGCCTTACACGTTCCATTTGATGACAACTATTGCGAAAATATTTTTAATCAAAATCACATTGTTAATATTTTTTCTGGGTTCGTGTTGCTTCAATACACCGGGCCAAATTCAGGGTTTTGTTTGACGTATGCATCCAATTTCGATTTGAAAACATCAATTTTCGTTGCATTCACAACATCTTGCGGTAGCGCATTCCATAGAACCACTACGTTTTTTGATGTATTGATTGCTTCCGTTTCGGTGGGAACGCTGCCGTCTACCGCCCCAGCCCCGAATGTGTCTCACTCATGGTACTTGGTCTCGGTGGACAAAGTCTAATGTCTTTCGGTAAAGCACGTTCTGCTTTTTTCCATTCGGACTTGACAAATTCAGCCATGTCGCTAGTTGAAAAGTTAATCCTGAGAGGTTTCGGTCAGTCTCCTTTATAGTTTATTGAAAAAGGCACCCGGCAAGTGTCAGTGATCACAACGTTAGAAATATTAATCAAAGAGGCAATGTGACGCCACTGCTTGAAGTCATGATCTGCTGTTTCCTGTCCCGATGCTTCAGTGGTATTTTCTGGTACCCCAAGTAGAACCATACTCCGCGATACCGTTTTATCCTTAGTGTTCGAGGCACTCTTTCGTTCCCACCATGGCACATCAGGATATATCCGGCAATTTGAATTCGGATCCGTCTTTAGTCGGTACGAATTTAGCAGTATGTTATTGATATAAGCCTCGCACTTCAGTGTAACTCTTAGTAACCGAGGTTGATCACTATGAGGTGAGGTGAAATGGCGAGATAGACGACTCAATTTGTCAGGAGTAACATGCTCAATTTGCAATTGTTGACAAATTTGAGACCATATATCGAGGTCTTGTTTGTGTTTTCTATCTAACAAGCTCTGGCCGGACTCCTTAACATTCGTACATATTACGCTTACCGAATGAGAATGCTTGTCGCGTGTCCGGTCATTCTTCATAGAATGTGAGGCTTTTTGATTTAGGTTTAGTGTGCCAGGCTCAGATTGTGCAGCGGAGGTCGACCGCAAAATCATTTCTCTGTATGATCTTTTTTACCACCGGGGGCGTTTCAGTTGGTGCCGAATCGGTGCAGATAACATTAGGCGAAGTATTTTTCGTGGCAGCTTCGGCCAAAGGAGCGTTCGACGTAGACGGTTTCTGCTTCAAGGCCTTTTTAAGTATCACTTCAGTGTCGCGTAATGTACCCTTTTTAGAAGCAGACTGCGGTGGTGAGGTCGAGCGTAATCGAGTATTCAATTCAAAAGATTTAGATGCGATTATTGTTTGTATGGTAATCTTCAAACTATGTAGTTCTTTTTTCATTATCGACAATCTATTCTCAATTGTGTTAGCCTTGTTTCCAGCGGAAGATTTTGTACGCTTGCGATCACCATTTACGATTGAATCCCTACAGGCGTTACAGAAATAGCAAACGGACGGGAGATTTTCATCCTTCACGATGCGCACACATTCATCAGTTGAAGTCTTATCACAGTCCACGTGCACATATAAGTTACAAAATGTACATTTCACCAAAGCACTATCACCGCTTACCGGGTACAGGCACTTGGCGCAGAGGTCAAGGTGGCTTGTTTTCGCCGTCGGGGGAACAACACTTGTATGCACACATTGATCGATCGATTTTTTCGTCTCCGTGTTGGATCGCGTGACTCAGCTGCACGTTGAAGGCTGGAGTGGGGTGACCGGTTGAGTGGATTTTCGGTCGACTAGTCGATCAAAACGTATAAATTCCGATAGCTTTCGTTAAAGTATAGCAAAACGTTTTTGAAGGGTTAACATCCGAGTTGATTCGGCGAAGAAACGGGCAAAAGTGTCAGAGCAAAGAAAATAAGACCGCACGCCATATGAAATTTCCATACAATGCAATGCGACTACTTTCAGGATCTTAGTGTGGATGCCGTCGAGTCACGGTGAAGAGTATTGACGTAGACATGAAATCTTCATGTGGACCGCATCAGGGGTAAACATTATTTCCGGCATTTCCTGTACGTCATGTGAGGGAGAAGAAAAATGGGAGGAGTTTGTAGAATGAATAGGGTTGAAAATTGGGGCGTAGTGTTCAGACAACAGGTTTGCAGCTTCCGAGGCTGTTACGGTGAGACCACTCGTGCTGACTAGGGATGGAATTCCAACTTTAACTACCTGTCTTTGATTCACAAATTGGAACAAACTTTTTGAGTTAGCCAAGAACTTGGTACAGATGTGTATTTCATACTGACATTTGTCTTGGCGGCTGAGAGATGTGCAACGATTTCGCAATGACACATAAATTTCCCCAGTCAGTTCAATTTCGTCCTGTCCGTAACACCGCCACGCCTTATAACCGATACTGGGAAATAGGAACTGGTTACCTCCTAACCGCCACGGTTAGTTGTTAGCTGAATAAGAATTGTGTATATGAAAAACAGGATCACTAGGTATTACTTCCTCAACTGTCCAACGTTTGATAAGTTTATCTTTTCTTGGATAGAATATAGTGGTAGAAATCAGTAAATAAATTATTATTGCTGCGGTTCAGATCTTGCTCTGAACTCGTGGTGGAACTGCAACATATAAGTTATTCTGCAAATTTGTTCCAAAAATTTACCACCCTAAGGATAAAAAGTATTTCTAGAGCATTGCCGACATCGCTTTCTAGCAAGTTATAGAGCAATGACCGCGGGTGCACTGTTTGGACTTAGGGTAAAAAATCGTGTATTAGGACAGGACTGGAACTTTTCAAGATCATTAAGATAGCAATTAGCTCACTTCTTGAACGACGACACTTAATGGAGTAAAGATGTAGTGGCTTCCACCGGCAGAGTAACGATTCCCTCGCTGACTACGAGCAAGAGATTTGCGAGAAGCGAACGCTTTCAAGTAGTACGTTGTCCTTCTTGTTTTGAGGGCACTACCCTTGGACATAATATGATAGATGCGATTGAACTGATGACTTGAATAGTTGCAAGAATCTATAAAGATTTAGGCTCGATAGCACTGTTTTTTGAGAAAATCAAGTTGCGCCCATGCTCTGATGCTGCGGCAGATAAGTCCTCCCACTTAAACTCAGCCCTAACAAATACTACTAAATCCTTACCACACTATACTGTGTTAACGCTGAGAGAATATATTGACACATTGACTAAGATCTTAGCAACTAGTGGTGTAAAGTTTGGGCTCTTATTTTTGTTCATCCGGAAGTCCCCTGTTAAGTCGAATGTATAACGAGTTCAGTTTAGTTCGCACAAGAGGTATCGTGACGGAGTTATCAATAGAGTGTTAGCACCCGGGTGGTTTGAAACTCGGCAAGTTTTTCTCTTCATACTATCCGTTATATCGTATATATTGATTCATACGTGTAATCGCGGAATATGACACAATCAAATACTCAAAATCAAATCAGAACCCACAACGTGTCACGTTCGACACGTTCGAAACTATCCCGGGTAAAATGCGCAATGTATCGCGCATTCTATACGTTACTTGAAACGTTGGCAATCATTTTCGACCCCAACTGTAGTGTTGACTCTGATCTGCTTTAGTGCACAGGACTTTTCGCAGCGTCTCTAACCTGGGAAATTGGGCAATGGGGAATCAGAGCGCAAAACATAATACTTTAAAAAATAGCTGATAAATACCAGTTGGTTGAACACAAGCCTTCAATTATTTTTCATTACAAACTTCTGATTGACTCGGCGCCACTTATCAGGCTTCAAAAGTCATTTATTACTAGCCGCACCCGCAACCTTAATAAATTTAATGGAGAGAATTATGCTTCTCATATCTTAAAAAAAGCATGTTTTAGCTTCGATTCCATGATTTCCGAATGCGTTTCTTAACCGTGACAACGCTCCCTCGCAGCGTGAATTCGCACGATAAAACCCCATCTTGTAATAACATTTTGTTACAAACCGGCTGACATAGATGTACTAACTGAATATATAACTATTAATTCACACACGGGATCACCTGTTGCATCCCAGGTCACCAAATCTTAAGGATAATATAGAATTTAAACTTTCGACGTTTAAAGCAACAGCTTCACTTATCAAAGAACCACAAATATTTGGCCACATTCGAAAACGTAATTATAGTTATTCTAGAAAGTATTTTCATCAATTACATATGCACACTACCATCTTCAATTATTATGAACGTTCACCTCACGGTTCTCCTCATACTTCTGCGTCGTGGTCCAAACCTGACTCCACGCAGCATGGAGACAAACCACCATATATTAGATTAAATAGGAACAAACACCTTCACTTTAACTTTCCTCATATTTACCCCAACCATCAAACTGTCAGGTCACCCCAAACAAACACCCATAGAACTTTCACTTAAGCACATTCTGCTACACATGTATATCCATCATACGACCCCAGTCAGTTTTACGTAGACTACAGCCCACATTTGAATTTTCACTTTGTGTGTACACACCATCTACAGGATGTAACACATTCCAGTTTGAAATCTCAGGCCCTTTTACTAACACCTCTGCCTGTATTTTCCCATCCGCATCCTCCTATTTAACGCGAGACATATTACTTCTTAAATGTATGATCTTCAATTTTCCCGCTTACTAACCCAACTGATGTATTCCTAATCACTGAAACTTGGACGACTGCTGAAGTTACAAACGCTACCCTTTACAACCAAATTATAATATTTTTTGTATAATTCGGTGCTCCACTTGTGGTGGTGGTTACATCATATATATTACTAAGGATATCCAGGGCAAATTCAATTGTTCTTCTTCACTGGATGATATCGATGATTCGATATGGATCGATATGCTTTCACTGTAAATGTGAATTTCACATTTAAGTTTGGTAAATTTTGGCCTGCCTGGATTCCAATTTTTTGTGCTTCTATCGAATTGTACACATTTATTTTTTGTTGCTAACATTTACTTTCCTGAAAGATTCCTTACTTCGTACTTCCTCTTCTTATTTTGTTTTAATCTTTCCCGCCATTTTTGCTGGTTCGCAATTTACTTGATTGGACTTGCGCCATATTTTCCGCCCATAGACGCTCTTAATTGTTATTGAAATTATTCCCGGATCTTCAGTGTTGAGGTATTTTGTATATTATTGTATATTTGTTTTAGTACCGCATTTTTATAGAGCAATTGTTTGCAAATATATTGGTTTTGCATTGATTGGACAATTCTGCGCGTATCTGTAACCGGGTTTGAATCGAGTATAGAAAGCAATTCCGAGCCATTTCGATATCGTCCCTAAAAGTACTCTATTGTACTTTACATTCACTGGTCGTCCTTTTTGTTTGTATGTACAACCCACCTCCTCCAACCTTACATAATTTTGATGAGAATAAAAAATTCATTTTGAAGTTTCTTTGAGCCCTTTTTAAGATTTTCTTATAGCTGAGGATTTTGACATGCCGATAGCCCGTCTTTCTGATTTCGTAAACCAAACACACGATATTTTTTCATTTTTACGTCTCAACTAACGTCTTAGCTCTTTAACAAGAATCAAATTGCAGTTTATCTGGCGCGCGGTTGAATACGGTACGTTGTAACGAAGCGTCATTTCTTATGTATCTTTTGTATTTTGCGCCAACATTATCGTTTGCTTTCAATCGCACAACACGTAGAAAAGGATGTCAAAATCTTTCTACGTTCCTATTGTGAATAAGAATGAAAATGTTGGTTATTGATTGATTGATTGATTCTCAATCACTTTGTTTTGTCGGACTCTACCCCGCGCTCGTCGTAATTCGTGTACATTTTGGCCGCCGCTAGCTGCTATGGCAGCCATCGTCTTCCAGCCATCCGGCTGCGCATCCACACAAGGACCTGTGAACAATCATCCAGCGTCTCAGCTGCGCATCAACAACAGGACTTGTCTACGACATTCTATTGTACCGCGTGCATAATCTCATACACCTTTGTATTCCGACTTCCGGAATTCTCATTTGGTGTATGCCTTCACTGTGCTTGTGGTAAACAGCAATTTTACCTCAATCGCTACAACGTGATCCCAATTACATTCTCATATTCCTTTTTCCTCTCCACGCTACATACCGGAACTGATAACTTGTGATAATATCCTAAAGTTAAAATCTTCGATTCACGATATTCTATACAATATGCATCCTAAAACATCTCTCGCCGTATTAAAATTCGTAAAATTCCTCAAACAAGAAATTGCACTGTGAGGTTAGATAATGACACTTCTTTAATCTTAAATAAAAAAATAGAATCTGAAATATTAAGTCTTCGTTACGAAATAACAACTTCTTAGACTTTATTTTATTCTCTTAAACTTTCTTTATCTCTTATGAAGCCCAATTTCATTATTGATCATGATATCCTTATACAAGTTAATAAATTTGTAGAAACTCTATGTACTGAAATTAGTTACAAAGGAACCCGTTGTACGAATATCATTTTATGTAATATAGCTTATAATTATTCTTTAAATGACTTGAGAAGATGTTTTCTCACTTCATATGGTTTTCCGACAGATTGTGCTCCTTTTGTCCGTTTACGCAAAAACAGCATGAAACAACGAACCCCAATACTTATAAAATTCACCGACAAGTGTTTAGTTTCATACATATTAGAGAATAGAAATATTTTGAAATCCATTCCTAGATTTTCTAATGTTACTATGAAACCTGACCTCACCCCAATGCAGAGGCATTTCGGTCGTAAGAAGCGCAAAATTACCATTATACCCACAAACCAATCTCCGTCTGATACATCTGATTGTACGCAGTGTGATTCACCGGTAGTTACTACACCTGTAAGAAGCCAAGCTCCAACACCTGCACATGACATAGTTCACAGAACACCGCCACCCTCTAACCGTTCATTTCCCTTGCCTACATTTAGACAGACACAAGCGCTTCTCCCAAATCCCAGCTCATTTGGAAACACGGCAGTCAGAAAGCCCCCAAACCAACAAATGACGTCGGTGAATAATAATAATATGCGTCCACACGATACCAGTTTCCGTAGTCAACTACCATATTCCCTCTAAACAGAATAACCTGTCTCCCATTGACTACACCTGGCTTCATCGACACTAATCTTACTCCCTCCCTCCTTACCCCCCTAGTCATTATGCTTAACCATTTTACTACTCTAATTATATCACTAAAAATCCTCCATTTCACAACCGATACACATCCTTACTCGTGCCACACACGCATTTTTATTACCATGCCAATTTTTTTCCAAAAATAATAAATAAAATATTAATTGCTCTAAATTTTTGTCTCAACTTACTTCCGCTCCTTTTAATCCCGCTCCTTCTTATGTTAGTATTCTACTTATGAATGCTCGATCAATTACCCCTAAAATCCAAATGCTGGAATCTTTTCTCATTACGAACTTAGTAGACATTATTCTTATAACTGAAACGTGGACCCGAGATGACCAGCCTGACTCAACACTTATTGTACCCAATTACCAGATATTCAGGAATAACCGAACTTCGAAACGGGGAGGTGGTACTCTTATCTATGTTCATTCGAGGTTTAAAGCTGATACCTTTACTTCTCCTAGGATGTCAGAGCTAGAAGACTCAACATGGATTGTATTACCAGTATTAGATCTCTTAATAGGTTGTATTTATTATCCACCGTCTTCAAACATCTCTAGAATGGATTCCTTAATTAATGCGTTTATAGAAGCATTTCTACACCACACGAAATATAGACTCATTGCTGGTGACTTCAACATGCCAAAATTGAACTAGCACGATCTTGCAGATCACAGCAGCTATACAACATTTTAAATCCGTCCAAACTTGGAGTACGCAGTACAGGCTTGACAGCCTTGGCTATGCAAAGAAGTGTCCCTCTTCTAAAAAGCCCAGCGACGTGCGACAAAGCTTGTCCGTGGTATGCACACCATGTCTTACGAGGAAAGGTGACGCAGTTTAGATATATTCTCCGTTACCTATCGTCTTCATCGCTGTGACATGTTACTCACCCACCGGATCTTGGCAGACCCCTACAATCCATGCAACTGCCTATTCGTTCCATCTCCAAGCACTAACCTCCAGGACATAAGCTCAAACTGTTACATCAACAGAGCAGGCTTGAATGTTGACACAGCTTTTACTCCGTAACAGTTTGCAGTCAGTGGAACACTCTTCCAGGCACGCTTTTTGAGGCCGCTTCTCTCGGTTCATTCAAAGGTCTCCTCGATTCTCACCTCCATGAAATCTCCCACTCCCAATATACAAGAACTCTGTAAACACTATCTTTATTTTTTTACAAACCCTACCGCATTTTGTTTCCAAACTCACTAGCTCGTGGCAACGGTAAGTTCTCTTTCTGTGCCATTTGCATTTTCCTCACAACTCCGCTAACACTTGGCCAGTTTCATTGATCTTCCAGATCCCAGTATCGGAAGTCCGTATACACGCAGTTTTAACTGACGCTGTTCCGGAGGATGTGGTGTGTAGCTGTGTCCCGGATTGACACACTACCTGTCTAAATCCCACAAAAATCCATCGATGGTGCAGGCGGTACGTTCAACTTGGTTGTATTTCTCACGCTCCGATAAAATATTATTACAAATTTTCACTCTTGCTTGAATTCGCTGTAAAATAGTATAACTATTTTACTATATTATTGATATTCTTCGCTGAATAATTGCGCTCGTGATAAATTCAGCTTGTATGTTTCTAGTGATCTATCATTATTCACTTTTAACTGATAGATATGAATACAAAAAATACCTGCCTTATCGGCAAATGCGGCAAAATTGTGGCTAATGGAATTGAGTGCACAGCATGCAAGCGTTGGACACACCCTAGCTGCTCTGGTATACACAAATCTCACTACCGGGTTTACGCGAAATACCGCTGGTTGCAGTGGTATTGTATCGGCTGTCATAAGGCTGCCACTAAAGTCGCATGCCAAAAGACAAGGAATAGCGTGACGTCGCTAGGCTCGTCGAATTTTGTAGCCGCCCAAACGTTTGCATCTGTAATGAGGGCGAATACACGTTCTGAGACCACAGCAGGCAAGGGGATAGCGCACAAATCTAGCAAGTTACAACGGTCTTCTAAGCAAACTACCTCTCCTGAAGTGGTAAATGGAGCCAGATCTTCAAGAAAGCGTGCAAACAAAAAGGCGGAAAAAATTGCATCCCCCGAGAATGTAGTCATAGTTAGCCAGTTACCTCGTCCTCCAAAGCAAGCTTTCTCTCTGAAGGCGGTAAGCGTAGCTAGAACTCCGAAAATGCGTATCAAGAAGAGTAAAGCCCCTACTGAAAGGAAGCAATATGGAAATGTTGCTAGCTCACACGAAGTCGATCAAATTATCCAGGAATTAAACGGTTTGCGTAAGCAACGTGAGGCACTGAACGGCAATTCTTCTTCTTAAAAAACTAGAACTCGAAATGTACTAGTTTTTAACCGAGTGGAGTCTTTCATTAGCATTATGCCCCATCAAGTAATCAAGTAAAGCACAAAGCACAATCAAGTAATCGCATTTCGCATACTTTCATGAACTGATCACGTGAATGTTACTCACGAAATTATAATAAACCTAGTGGTTCTTACCATTCTAGAATTGACTCGTCGCATGAAACGACATTGGATCACTTCAGACACGCGTCATTTAAAAACAGATGCATAAGGACCAAATCATTGACTTCAAAAGCTAGCACAAGGATGTTTATTGAGGGGTTGTGTACGAACTAAGTTTAACCAAACGCATGCGCATTAGTATCAACAGGAAGGGATGCGAAAGATGCTCTTGAATCGTAATATCAAAGACAGAATGAAATTCCTTTCTGACGTTCCCAAACAATTGTTTGCGCGCGTTAAGTATCTGGGGCCTGTTTTTGTTCTCATAATTGCATTCGTGTAAAGCTTCCTCTCAATTTGGATTTCAAGCCTCATTAACATAGACAGATGAGAAACGATATTTGGATGACGATTTTGGAATTCCTCGAATTTCAGTCTGCGGAAGCGCTTCGAAAAACGATCAGGACCTTCAAAAATATTTTCTTTGTGAAAACAAATGTCAAAACAGAAATTCAGGTACGAAGTTAAAACACCACATTTACGGGAAAAGTCAAGTTCCTGGAAAGTATTGAAGTCCGTTTCATTGCGCATTTTCACACGCTCTGTTAGTCACTTTCCTGCCCATTCTGCGTGCCAGGTGGTTATATCCCGTAATTCTATAGATTTACGGGAGAATTGTGGCAACAAAATGGTCAGAATTACGAGTAATATCTACTTCAAAAAGTTTTCCGTATTCAATCCAAATTGACTAATAATATTTTCACAGAGAATACAATTTACGTACCACTTCGTTCCTGATTTGTTATCTAGAATGAGTTCTTTATTTTGTACCCAGTTTAATCTGCTGAAAGTTCTTTCTATCTGCATAGATGATCTACCCAGCAGAGTTGATGAAATAGTTTTTGTCCGCTGAATTTTCTCAAAACAATAACAGATATCATAGCAGACGTTCCGGTAATTCAAAATCATGTTTCATTCATGTGTTACATCGCCATTCGGGAAGATAAAGAAGCCGATTGAAGGAACGATTAATTACAGAGTATCGATGCTTCGATGTGCTTCGATTTTGCTTCGATGTGCTTTTGCAGTCATTACCTTCTCTGGGACGACATGGTGTCCAAGGTCTTTACATTTCACATATTTTGGCATCATTTTTATCAGAAAATAATCTGAAATGCTAATAAGGGCACCGATAAAATTGAGAGCATCATTCTCTTACAAAGAACTAGTTAAACACATGGTGGCTCACATCCTCTGCACTTAGTACCATTGAGCATTTCAAAACAAATTTAATATGTTATATAAGTAGGCATTCTACGTTCAGGAAATCTCTATCCAATAAATAGAATTATCCAATGTAAAAATGTTATTAAAATGAAGTCAAATACGTCACTAATCTACGTTGTTAAAACTAAGAGAATCTCAATACGTTTAAATTGGTGATTTACATTCAATTTCTAGACAGCAAATGCCATCGCGCTTATAACTTAATAATAGTTTTATTGCAGCGCATTCACTAAAGAGTTGATATTGAACAAATACTTCAGTGGTAGCTGAAGTTTCATCAATGTTTTCTCTGGGAGGGATAAGTATAAGCAAACACAAACACAACGGTTAACTAATAAGCAGAATATTCATTGTGATGTTTATCATTTTGTGTTTTTTACGTGTCAGTGGAGTTTTCAAATATCAAACCAAACAAAATATCACTCACGAGCACTCGACGAGTTTCATCATGATTATTTGATCTTATTTTATTGTAATAATCATTAGTAGATTATTTATTATTATTTATTAAATTATTATGGCGACAAAATGGATTCAGTTTTGTCAAATCATCGAACCTCATATCATTGAGTCCCAATTATTATACATGATACATCGTATATCATCTGCAAACAAGATTAACTCAATGGTCCATTTTATTTTCAATTAATATTGTTTGGATTTTAGATTGCCATTTATGCGGAATATTCATAGTCCGAGTGAAATGAGTTCTATATTTTCAAACACCTGTGACAAAAATTCTAATTACGTGGGTGAAGCCGCTCTACAAAACAATTGTTACGTGCTGCCTCCACGTAAACATCTTTTCTTGTCCACTGCTTGAACGAAAAAACAAAAAACACAATCGATTAGGTCAACTTTATTGAGCTAGATCGTCCTAGGTATTTTAACTCAAAAACAAATAATTCGGTATTTACTCCTGTAAGTCGATTATGACTCATGCTGAAGCGTAAATGAACAAAGCGTGTGGAACTTGCAATCTATTCAATTCAATTCAATTTTAATGGTCTAAAAAGCATATAGCTTCACAAAAACCACAGAAAAATATGGAAATTTACAAATAACATATCTCAGTAAAAACGGGATTTGTTTGCTTACTGAACAGTTCGGGAATCATGTAAAAATCCAAATGATAGAAACTGTTTTCACTCAGTGGAATGGCACATGTATGTCCATGGGGTCTAGATGATTTGATGTGTGAGTTCAAAGTTATTAGGTTGTGGAATACATAGTCTCAATGTTTGGATGGGTCGACAGGCATTTGTCTAAGCTGGATTTGAATATATCCAAGTTGGGTGCATGTGCAACATTCGAGGGTAGGGAGTTCCAAGTGAAACATACACGTATAGAATAAAAATATCTTCGACAGTTCAGTCGCGAGTCGGGAATTAGTACTGTGTACTCATGACTCCGGCTGGTTCTTGGTGGTTGTCGTGTGAATAGTGTATTAAGAGGATGGCTGGGGTTATGCAAGGTTATGCACCCAAGTCCTTTTCCTTGTCAGTTATTTCAAGAGTATGGGAAACAAGGTTGTAAGAGAACTCGAAGGGTTTTCCAACTGTCAATACCTTGCATTTTCTCACATTGAAAGGAAGTTCATTTCTAACCGACCATTCCTGTAAGACATTGAGATCCAGCTGAAGCTGTCTGCAATCCTCAGTTGTGCGTACTTGTGTCCACAACTTGATATCATCCGCAAATAGCAAGATTTTGCACCGAAAAGTTTTGGTAAATCGTTTACATAGAGCAAGAAAAGAATTGGTCCAAGCACCGATCCCTGCGGCACTCCACTTGTTACTGTAATGGGCCGTGACAAAGCACCATCAACCCTTACTCGAATAACACGGTCACGGAGATAATCCTCCAACCAGGCTAGTAATGAGCCCTTGATGCCACATTGCTCTATTTTTTGTAGTAACAAACTGTGGTTAACACGATCGAATGCTTTGGACATATCCAGATAACAAGCATGTATGGTGAAACCTTTGTCCACAGCTTGTGTCCAGTCATCGAGGGCAAGGAGAAGGTTTGAAAGGCAAGAGTGTCTTTTTCTGAAGCCATGTTGTTCGATTGCGAGCAAGCAATTATCTTCCAGGTGATTTGTGATGCTGTTTGCAACGAGGCGCTCCATCACTTTAGAGATCACCGGTAGTAGTGTTACTGGTCGATAATTGGATACTTCAGAACGGTTCCCTCCTTTGTAGATGGGGGTAATGATACCAGTCTTCCATTCACAGGGAAAAGAAACCTTGGGTTATAGAGAGGTTAAATAAGTAGGTAAGCGGTGTACACAAAGAATAGGCACAGCTTCTGAGGATCAGCGGGGTAATTTCATCAGCTCCAGGAGACTTTTTCGTGTTCAGCTTTAACAATGTACGGAGGACACTGTCCGAGCTAAAAGTTATTTTTCTGGCGAGATCACGGAGGTCAAAGGACTGGTTACGGTGTTCGGTGGACTGAAGACAGTGGAGAAGAATTGGGCTAGAACTTCGGCTGATTGCGATGCTGTCGTTGTTATTCCATCACATGTCTTTAGGGCGGCAACCCCTGGTTTTACTCTAGACCGGTTATTTATGATCTGATAGAGAATTTTTGGGTTTGATTCCATTTTGTCGAGTAAATGTTTTTGATAATTCAATTTGTCGTCAACAACAAGTTTGTTTACCTTATTTCTCAGCAAACGGAATGTTTCCCAACTTTCAGCAGTGCTATCAAGTCGGTGAGCCCGCCATGCAGCGTTTCGCATAGTCAACCATTTTCGTGTTCGGCTTCTCAGTTTAAACGTGTATCCCCTTTTCCGCACCTTCGGAACAAGATAAGAGTGCATTTCAACTGCAATTTTAATTTCGTTTGCCATCCATTGCCACTGACCTTGTACGCTGTCGGACTCGAGACCAGGGTCTGTGACATTCTTCAGAGTAGTATTAAGTTGTGAAAAGTCAATTTTCTAATCAACTTGCTGGTGTCACTTGTTCTGATTGCCTGACAAATATAATCAAACGTGATAACTAAGTGGTCACTGAGTCCCATAGGAGCTTCATAAGCGAGACTTTCAATCACGTACTCTTCGTTTGTCAGTATCAATTCCAAGATAGACGGCGTATCACTACCCCGAAATCGGGTATTGTCAAAAATATGGTTGTAAAGTGGAATATCCTCCAACAACTGTTGAAATAAAGCATTCAAGGAGTTTTCTGGATAGACTGAATTTCCCTTATAGTTCGGCAAATTGAAATCTCCGATCAGAAGAAGTCTGCCGCCGTATCTTGTAGCCGCTAAGCGTATGTTTGCAACTAATGCTGAATTGTAGGCTTCATCGGCGGAGGGCGAACGGTAAATCACTCCCACTGTACATTTTTCTTCTGCTGTTACATTCAGGGAACACCACAGTGTGTCTTGTAGTTGTAGGTCTCCATCAGTGATATCTTGGCATGACAAACTTTAAACGTGATATAGAGCAACACCGCCTCCTCGAGCCAGGCGATCGCGACGAAGTAGAGACATACTCTCAATGACTACTTCGTTGTCTGTTAAAGTTGGATGGAACCATGTCTCAGTTACGGCAATCACGTCTGGTGAGTGTGTGGTAGTTAGTTCAGTCAATTCGTGTAATTAATTTGTCAAGCATTGGGCATTCGTATACAAAAATTTGACAATCGATGTTGACAGCAAAGACGGTTCGTGAGACGGAAATATCGGAACGGCTCGGTCGGAATCAACAGGAAAGTAATTTACTTCGCCGACTCAGATAGAGTCGGCTGAATTCCGTTTTTTTCACCAGGTTTGGATTTTTCATTATGCACAGTATTTAGACAGTCGGGATCATCCGGGTTGTCATTAGTTTCGAGGCGTCTAGGAATTATTTTAATCTCTCGGGGCAATTTGTAACGAAATTGCTTCCAGTGTTTAAGAACGGTATCAGCCATACTGTCTGTCAGCAGTGTCAGTTTAAGGGGGCGCGGGGCGTTACCCTCGTATTTCGGGGATGTCGGGATCCGAAAAGTATCGATAACAGCAGTATTGTTCGTTTGGATAGTATCGCTAATAAATTTCCATTGTAGTATATCGTGTTTCGAGTTGCACTTTGCGTCTGAACTGGCAGCAGCTTCAGAAACGTTCAGGATTATAAGACTACGTCTGTCACGCTCGTTTACTTTCCCAGTGTTCCTGTTTAGTGCCGATTTTACCCGTTCTGACCAGGGTATGTCAATAAAGATACGTGATTTATTCTCTTTACCATCTTGCAACAAATATGCCGATAATAGTACATCTTCTAGTTCCTTTTCATTTCGCAACACTACCTTGAGCAGTCTCGGTTTGTCTTGATGCGGCGCTTTGGGAGCACGTGTCAAGCGGGTCAGTGAAACCGGAGTGGTCGTTTTTATGCTCATCCCAGTGCACAGTTCCGAACATTTAGCTAAGTCATGCTGCTGTCTAGTTGACAATAGTGTTTCAGTTGCCTCTGGCACATTGGCACAGATAATGCTGAGTGGAACGTATTTTGAGGTTGGTTTCTTGAACACAACACTTGATGAGGAGGGCTTTAGTTTTGACTTGATTCGATCGTTCTTTTTGGTATCTTGTAGCAATATTTCGGAATATTTAGTTGCACAAGTGGTGTTCAAAGGTGAGGTTGAATGTTCTGGAGCCTTCGTTGTTGGCTTGATCAGTAGCTCAATTGAGTTTCTCATTTGTGCAAACTGATTTTCCAGATGTGACAGTCTACTCTCCATTTTGTTAAACTCTTTACCAACCGTCAAGTTTTTACTGTTGTTGCGGACATCTTTCTTGTAATGTCTACAGCACAAACATAACAAACGGATGGGTATCTCTCATCGTTTACAAGTCTCACGCAATCATCAGTCAAATTCTCATCACATGACACGTGTTGATGAAACCCGCGGAATATGCATTTAACCGAAACAGAATCAACGCTTACCAGGTCTAGACACGTGATACAGAGGTCACACTGAATTGCCGTCGCATGGGTACTTCTCACGGTCACAGCTGAATCGATTTTTTTCTTTGTCGGTGCAGTGGATCTAGTGACACGTACGCACATGTTTGCGGGCTGCACGGGGCTTGCTGGCTGTTTCATAGTGGGTGTTTTGTCGATTGACTGGTTTGCCAGAGCTCGATGGCGAGATTTCGGCATTGAACAATATCCGCGATAACTCGTGAACCACGGAAGATATGAAACGGAATACGGTATCA
The DNA here is from genome assembly GCA_013407085.1 of Atriophallophorus winterbourni. NCBI lineage: Eukaryota > Metazoa > Platyhelminthes > Trematoda > Plagiorchiida > Microphallidae > Atriophallophorus > Atriophallophorus winterbourni. The sequence continues at coordinate 28,777 of JACCGJ010000970.1, forward strand.
AAACCTGTATCGCACTGTGATCTTTTCAACGATATCGAAATTCGTAGGATAGTTAGTGTTGCGAAAAACTTTGTTCGCGTGAACAAAATTGTATTTCCCGTAAAAACAGCTAAGTTTGCCGTAATACAACTTGCACAATCGAAAAGTATGAAATCCGATAGGTATTGTCGAGTGATACACGGAATATTTTAAATGGTATAAATCCGAGCAGAAGCGACGAAGTTATGACCAAAATTGTCAGAGCAACAAAAATTACGTCCACACACCAGGTAGTCAGTGCAAAAATCTCTATTATATTCGGCTTGGAAATAAGAAACTTTTTATCACGTAATCTCTAATTGAGTAAAATCAATGGTATATATATATGTGTGTGTGTAAGTTTATGTATCAGGCCAGGCCAGCTTATTCTGGAGGCAGCACAAACCACGTGGATTATATGCGAGTGTGGTAGTTAACTGGAAGCAATGCCTGCAATCTCATTTCTCCTTACAGCTACTTCAGTATTAGGATTTGAGGAATAATGAGGCATTGTCTAATTTTAACTTTCTTCAACACAAAGCGGTATAGTAGATGTGATTTCATCCACTCGACAGCATTCGGAGCTGTTTCAGTTATTATCTCAACTAGTGTTGGTTCCAGTTTCACACCTGAAAATTGTGGGAATATCGGTTAGGCACAGAATTGTGCAACAGCGGCAGATTCAAACCAAGAACGTGTGAGTATAAGTCAAACGAGGCCTTGAGTTCATACAATACAACACAGGATTGATCGATGCAGCTTAAACACGACAACATATCAAGTGGTTATTTCGGTTAATTTCTGCTGTAATTATTGTGTTTGCCATCAACGTATCTCGAACATTTCAAAGGCAAATCAACTGATTCTAAAGAGGAGTTACAAGTGTTGTCAATTTTCTTAAAATTTTAGAATACATGTCAAAAGAATGTTTATCTTACATTATAGATAATGGTATTTAAAAATCATTATTCCATATGCAGAACAGTGTTTCTGCATTTACATAAACTGACATTTCATTCATTGTATGCGATAGGTTGTTCTTTGTGGAGGCGACGTTTGGTACAGAACAAAATATATTTATTATGATTATTATTATATGATAGGATAGGATATTTAATCATTTTATATATATATCTAGTTTCATTATGATTATATTTATATATATATATATTATATATATAGATATAGATACATATATATATAAATTATATTATAACATTAACTTGGATTTAATGTTGTGATCTGTGCGCTGTGGCATCATCTAATCATCAAATGGATTACACGCATGCAGAAACACACAAAGGTAAAACATTATTCACTTGTTTACACGTGTACAGACAATGCGTTTTACTTACAACGGATTCCGCTTTTAACGAACATTTTACACTTCCTCCAGATATTCGTTGTACCTGGGTTCCGCTGTATGTATATATATAATCATATTTAAACTAGGCACACATACAGAAGAGAGTAAAATGTTCGTTATAATCTGAGTTCGTTGAAAGTAAACCGCATTGTCAGACATGTTATTTTACCGCCGTTTTTCTGTACACGCGTAAACAAGTGAAGAATGTCTTACCTTTGTGTGTTTCTGCATGCGTGTAATCCATTTGATGATTAGATGATCCCACAGCACACAGATCACAACAATAAATCCAAGTTCATGTTATTAATAGCAAATTTATTATGAAACGAAATAGTAAAATCATATTGCACACACACTGACAGTCCAATCTCACGTTTTTCTAAAGTAGCTGGCGATACTCTTTTGTTTAAGTTTTGACTTCGCCACTGCCTCGATCTCTCTCTCCACAAATTCAAGTTCTCTTACGACGTCTCTTCTTTCTATCCTAAAAATCTCCTGCAGAGATCAAGAGCACTTCTGGCATCTTTTACAGACGGAGCTACCAGCCACAGTCAATTGTTGTGCGTGCGTGCGATTCAGTTAGCACACTGTAGGCCAGGCTGCTTGTGTCTTGCCAAGCTGTGTGTCAGTTCTATTCTTGACGCACTGCAGGCCACTCTTGACGGAGCGTTGTGGGTTAAAGGCAAGACAAAGCGAGTTCGTTGTATGCATGAACTTTAGTGAACAAACATAGCTGTCGGGAACGTGTACAGTGTTCGTAATAGGCGAGATTTTTAACGAACAGATTCAAATTCAATTCAAATTCAAAGATTAATGGTTAAAAAAGTTTTTATTTTACAACACCACAGGATGACGGTATTATTAAAACATGAAAAAATACAATAGTATAAAAGCAATAGAGAATATGAAATGTAAGGCTGACGAATGTTATTCTTTTGCATATGTAAGTCCAATTTTACTTTAAACGCCGCCAGGCAAGGAGAGTCCACCACATGTTGGGGTAGGGAATTCCAAAGAAATATAGCACGTATGGCGAAAAAATGGCGCCGACAGTCAATACGGGAACTTGAGACGTAAAGGGATAAGGTATGTCCGCGTGTCACTTTCCCTTCACACATATCGAGCAAGTGTTTCAGTGGATGTCCTTCGGTAGACACAATTCTATAAGTCAGACTAATATCGCGTCGTATCCTCATTTGGGTAAAGTCGCATAGACCCAGACGTCGCAATCTTTCGGTGTACGGAACATTGCGAAGACCCATCACTAACTTTGTTGCTCTGTGATAGATTTTATCGAAGAGAGCAATATCCTTCCGCACCCAAGGAGCCCAGACCTCTACCGCATACTCCATCGTAGGGCGAAGGTAGAAATTCATTATCCTTGGTAACGTTACCAGAGAGATTCTTCCAAATATTCTTCGAAAGATACCTAACAATCTGTTTGCTCGTCGATATATGTTCTGACAGTGCGCTGTTTTTTTCAGGTTCCCGCTAATCCACACTCCAAGATCTTTTTCTAACGAGCTCCATGCTAGGTTTTCAGTTCCCAATCGATATGTCCAAGGAACATTCTTGCCAAGATGGAGCATCTTACATTTCTGTATGTTGAATGACATGTCATTCATGGCCGCCCAATTCGACACGCTGTCCAAATCCGTTTGCAGTTTCTCACAATCCTCTGCAGAACTTATTGGCGTCCAAATTTTCATATCATCCGCGAACAGGACCATTTTGGACGATATGAGGGGGGTAAATGATTTATGTACAACAGAAAGAGGAGCGGGCCTAGCACAGACCCTTGTGGGACTCCACTGTTGATTTTGAACGTTTGGGATAGCGCTCCGTTAACTTTAACTCGGGGGTCGCGATCTGACAGATAGTAGCACAACCATGAGAGGAGTGGATCACATATTCCTAAACGCATCAGTTTTTGAAGAAGCAAATGATGATTGACTCTGTCAAAAGCTTTCGAAATGTCTAGGTAACAAACATGGATGCAAGAACTTTTATCCATCTCTTTTGTCCAGTCGTCTAAAGTGAGGAGAAGATTTGTGAGACAAGATCGGTGTGATCAAAATCCATGCTGCGCTGGCGAAAACAAATTATGCGATTCGAAGTGCGCAACTATTCTTTCCGAGACTATATTTTCCATGAACTTAGCAATAACAGGTAAAAGTGTGACGGGACGATAATTTACAGCGTCAGATCGGCAACCGCCTTTAAAGATAGGTGTTATCACGCCGGACTTTCAATCTTTCGGTACAACTCCCTTGAGCAACGAATAGTTAAACAGGCTGAAGAGCGGTTCACAAAGCTGACGGTGACAGAACCTGAGCACACCCGGTATGATGCCATCCGCTCCTGGGGATTTTCTTACCTTTAGTTTGAGCAAATGACTTGCAACAATCATTGGATTTATCGAAATATCGCACAACGTTTCGATTCCTGTTTCAATTGAATACTCAGAACGTTCCACTAAAACCTTTGGCACGAACACCTTAGAATAGTAAATTGCCAGAGCATTTGCGGTTTCTAACGCTGTTTCAGTGAGTTTTTCGCCATTCTGGATGGGAAAAATACCTGGTTTGACTTTTGCTTTCGCGTTCATGATTTTGTATAATAACTTAGGGTTGCGTTCCATTTTCGACAGGAGCATCAATTGGTGCGCTTCCTTATCCTCTCGAATAAGCGCAGTCACTTTGTTGCGTAACATACGAAAATGTTGCCAAGAAGTAGAAGTAGTGTTGGCTTTATGCTGCACCCACGCTGCTCGCTTCAGTGCTATCCACTTTTTTGTTCTGCTGCGGACAACAAAACGAAGTTCATCGACGCACCTTTTCTGAACGATCTGCGAGTTCTCGTCTATCTTCATTTTCAGAAAACCTACAAGCTCGTACTATTGCGAGTCAGCGGTTATATTGTCCGTCTGAAAATGCGGAATCTGCATGAGCGATTTACTCAGGGCCAATTTATCTACCCGTCGAACCACCCCATTCGGAGTAAGCGATTGCTGAGTACTGCAAACATAGTCGAACACAAGCACTGAATGGTCGCTAAGACCCAGTGGAGCCTGGAATTCGATCGCTTCGATAGATTGTTCCTCCGATGTTAACACCAAATCCAAGACAGAGGGGCGGTCAGAACCTCTCCTCCGGGTGCATTCGTGAACATGGTTGTATAACGGGATTGAATCTAGTACCTCTCTAAATCGGTATTCTGGTGTTTGTGGGGAGTGATCGTCCCTGAGATAAAGGGTGGACAGATTAAAATTACCCATAATAAGTTTCGTTGCTTGCTGTGTGCGAGTCTAGCGCTGAAGCACTAGGATCAACCTTTCGTTGTACGATTCCGTGGATGAAGGGGACCGGTAGACCACACCAATAATGCAGACTTCACCAGACATCAGTGTTAAAGTGCACCAAATTGTATCCTCGAGCGTAAATTCTGTCTTGTCTATTGGATGGCACTGGAGTCTATTATGGTAATAAAGAGCAACACCACCACCACTTCTCTATCGATCGTTCCTTATCAAATTCATATTTGGAATTGATATCTCCGATTCAATCAATTGGGAAGAATACCATGATTCTGTAATGGCGATAATGTCAGGTGAGTAGCGCGAACATATCTCGGTTAGCTCAGCTAATTTGTTCGGAAGGCTTTGTGCATTTGTATATAAAAATCTTATAAAGTTCGTGGTGTTCAAATCATGAAAAGTTATTAGAAGGCCGACTCGGTTAGAGTCGGAATACTCAAGTTTTTTGGAGCTATCGCATGACATTCAGGTTGAACCTCATCACTAGGCGTTTGTGGGTCAGTACCATCCGTTAACTTGCTTCCGGCTATTACCTTGGGCAAGCTCAACACGACGTTTTGTGGTAGGTTTTTTCTATTAGCTTTCCATTCACGTTTGATAGTATCTGTCATTTCGGTTGTGAAGAAGGTTAGCTTTAAAGGGCTAGGACCTTGCCCTTTATAGTTGGCAGACCGCGGTATCCTAAAAGCATCCACAAGTATGGCATTTTTAATACCAATTGTTTCGGCTAGATATTTCCATTGTTTGTGGTCGTGCTCAGACTTTTCTTGAGAAGGTACGTCAGCAGCATCTTCCGGAACACCTAGAATTACAATACTTCTCGGATTACATTCTCCACGAGATTTCTGCGACGACTTTCTCTCCCACCATGTTAAGTCTGCATTGATACGACATGCAGTCTCTGGAACACCTCTAAGAATGTAAGCATTTAAGAGTACGTTTTCCACGTCCTCCGTAGATTTCAGCGTTATTCTTAAAAGGCGAGGATCATCCTTGTAAGGTGAATTCAGGTGGCGGTTTAATCGAACTACTGATGAAGGAGTAACTGCGGCCAAGCTCATCTGACTGCAGAGTTTATACCACTCAGCTAAGTCATGTTTTTGCTTAGCTTCAAACAGCGTTTCCTGCGACTCGGTCACGTTTTTACATATAACGCTAAGGTTTACAACCGCGGATTTTGTTTCATAATGTGAGTCAGTCATTTTAGTAGCAGTGGTATTTTTGAGTCTTTTTTCGTTTCCGTTAAGTCGAGGAGTCACTGATCCCAACGAACGCCTCCCCGTTTTAGTCACCATCTGCGCGGTTATCTGGGCAAATGTTGGCTGCTCGAGTATGACGGATTATCTACCGGCTATTCGGCAGTAACGACGGGTAACGACGGTGTCTTTATGACGTTTATTATCAGTTCATTTAGTTTTTGCATACTGGATTCCATTCCATTTAGACGCGTCTCAATACCATATTCAGGGGTTTTCGTCGCCGAGGCTGACGGTGTTGATTTGGCCTTGCAAACCAGACAAACATAACAAACACCAGGGCAATTATCTCCATTAATAATCGATACTAAATCCGAGGTCAGCGATTTGTCGCATTTAGCATGAACTTTCGACAAACAATCGTAACACGTGACAGACTTTGCCTTAGGACTTACCGACTTGCGGCAAACCGCACACATGCAGCCCGGTGCGCTTTGTTTTCGTTTTGGGGTCATCCGGTCAGGGTTATGAGCAGCACTGTTCAGTGGTTTGTGCACAAGCATTGGCTCTGTCGAGTGATCTATGATGAATATAGTGTGCGCGACAAAAAATTCAGTGTTCACGAAAATGAGCAAAATCAGAATTTAATCCGGTGATCGCACGATGCTGAAAGTATGACCAGTCGACGGCGAAGAATAAGATCATTCCGATGATGTTAATCCCTTTGAGGACTTGAAGAGTATTAACATAGTTGCACGCGTAGATCCAATATGGGAAAATCACGATAAATCTCAATTTGCTCGTGTTAACGAATACCGCTACGAGTGTGGTATATCCAGAAAGCTGACTTCGAGAGGAGTCCAACAACGTATAATATGTCCACGTAACTGTAAGTTTAAGAACAGTATATCCTGATAATCAGGAGCTCAAAATAATGCGACCGCACGGCACGTTGTAACGAAATTCGTTGTATGAATGTTTTAAATAGGCCTACAAAAAGGAATTAATTTGGGAAATCTTGGTGTTTGTTCAAAGCTAGAATTCGTTGTAAGCCAGTTCGTTGTAGGTTGGTTCCACTGTACATAAAATGATTAAATATCCTATCCTATCATATAATAATAATCATAATAAATATATATTGTTCTGTACCAAACGTCGCCTCCACAAAGAACAACCTATCGCATACAATGAATGAAATGTCAGTTTATGTAAATGCAGAAACACTGTTCTGCATATGGAATAATGATTTTTAAATACCATTATCTATAATGTAAGATAAACATTCTTTTGACATGTATTCTAAAATTTTAAGAAAATTGACAACACTTGTAACTCCTCTTTAGAATCAGTTGATTTGCCTTTGAAATGTTCGAGATACGTTGATGGCAAACACAATAATTACAGCAGAAATTAACCGAAATAACCACTTGATATGTTGTCGTGTTTAAGCTGCATCGATCAATCCTGTGTTGTATTGTATGAACTCAAGGCCTCGTTTGACTTATACTCACACGTTCTTGGTTTGAATCTGCCGCTGTTGCACAATTCTGTGCCTAACCGATATTCCCACAATTTTCAGGTGTGAAACTGGAACCAACACTAGTTGAGATAATAACTGAAACAGCTCCGAATGCTGTCGAGTGGATGAAATCACATCTACTATACCGCTTTGTGTTGAAGAAAGTTAAAATTAGACAATGCCTCATTATTCCTCAAATCCTAATACTGAAGTAGCTGTAAGGAGAAATGAGATTGCAGGCATTGCTTCCAGTTAACTACCACACTCGCATATAATCCACGTGGTTTGTGCTGCCTCCAGAATAAGCTGGCCTGGCCTGATACATAAACTTACACACACACACACACATATATATATATATATATACCATTGATTTTACTCAATTAGAGATTACGTGATAAAAAGTTTCTTATTTCCAAGCCGAATATAATAAAGATTTTTGCACTGACTACCTGGTGTGCGGACGTAATTTTTGTTGCTCTGACAATTTTGGTCATAACTTCGTCGCTTCTGCTCGGATTTATATCATTTAAAGTATTCCGTGTATCACTCGACGATACCTATCGGATTTCATACTTTTCGATTGTGCAAGTTGAATTACGGCAAACTTAGCTGTTTTTACGGGAAATACAATTTTGTTCACGCGAACAAAGTTTTTCGCAACACTAACTATCCTACGAATTTCGATATCGTTGAAAAGATCACAGTGCGATACAGGTTTTGATACCGTATTCCGTTTCATATCTTCCGTGGTTCACGAGTTATCGCGGATATTGTTCAATGCCGAAATCTCGCCATCGAGCTCTGTCAAACCAGTCAATCGACAAAACACCCACTATGAAACAGCCAGCAAGCCCCGTGCAGCCCGCAAACATGTGCGTACGTGTCACTAGATCCACTGCACCGACAAAGAAAAAAATCGATTCAGCTGTGACCGTGAGAAGTACCCATGCGACGGCAATTCAGTGTGACCTCTGTATCACGTGTCTAGACCTGGTAAGCGTTGATTCTGTTTCGGTTAAATGCATATTCCGCGGGTTTCATCAACACGTGTCATGTGATGAGAATTTGACTGATGATTGCGTGAGACTTGTAAACGATGAGAGATACCCATCCGTTTGTTATGTTTGTGCTGTAGACATTACAAGAAAGATGTCCGCAACAACAGTAAAAACTTGACGGTTGGTAAAGGGTTTAACAAAATGGAGAGTAGACTGTCACATCTGGAAAATCAGTTTGCACAAATGAGAAACTCAATTGAGCTACTGATCAAGCCAACAACGAAGGCTCCAGAACATTCAACCTCACCTTTGAACACCACTTGTACAACTAAATATTCCGAAATATTGCTACAAGATACCAAAAAGAACGATCGAATCAAGTCAAAACTAAAGCCCTCCTCATCAAGTGTTGTGTTCAAGAAACCAACCTCAAAATACGTTCCACTCAGCATTATCTGTGCCAATGTGCCAGAGGCAACTGAAACACTATTGTCAACTAGACAGCAGCATGACTTAGCTAAATGTTCGGAACTGTGCACTGGGATGAGCATAAAAACGACCACTCCGGTTTCACTGACCCGCTTGACACGTGCTCCCAAAGCGCCGCATCAAGACAAACCGAGACTGCTCAAGGTAGTGTTGCGAAATGAAAAGGAACTAGAAGATGTACTATTATCGGCATATTTGTTGCAAGATGGTAAAGAGAATACATCACGTATCTTTATTGACATACCCTGGTCAGAACGGGTAAAATCGGCACTAAACAGGAACACTGGGAAAGTAAACGAGCGTGACAGACGTAGTCTTATAATCCTGAACGTTTCTGAAGCTGCTGCCAGTTCAGACGCAAAGTGCAACTCGAAACACGATATACTACAATGGAAATTTATTAGCGATACTATCCAAACGAACAATACTGCTGTTATCGATACTTTTCGGATCCCGACATCCCCGAAATACGAGGGTAACGCTCCGCGCCCCCTTAAACTGACACTGCTGACAGACAGTATGGCTGATACCGTTCTTAAACACTGGAAGCAATTTCGTTACAAATTGCCCCGAGAGATTAAAATAATTCCTAGACGCCTCGAAACTAATGACAACCCGGATGATCCCGACTGTCTAAATACTGTGCAGAATGAAAAATCCAAACCTGGTGAAAAAACGGAATTCAGCCGACTCTATCCGAGTCGGCGAAGTAAATTACTTTCCTGTTGATTCCGACCGAGCCGTTCCGATATTTCTGTCTCACGAACCGTCTTTGCTGTCAACATCGGTTGTCAAATTTTTGTATACGAATGCCCAATGCTTGACAAATTAATTACACGAATTGACTGAACTAACTACCACACACTCACCAGACGTGATTGCCGTAACTGAGACATGGTTCCATCCAACTTTAACAGACAACGAAGTAGTCATTGAGGTATGTCTCTACTTCGTCGCGATCGCCTGGCTCGAGGAGGCGGTGTTGCTCTATATCACGTTCAGAGTTTGTCATGCCAAGATATCACTGATGAAGACTTACAACTACAAGACACACTGTGGTGTTCCCTGAATGTAACAGCAGAAGAAAAATGTACAGTGGGTGTGATTTACCGTTCGCCCTCCGCCGATGAAGCCTACAATTCAGCATTAGTTGCAAACATACGCTTAGCGGCTACAAGATACGGCGGCAGACTTCTTCTGATCGGAGATTTCAATTTGCCGAACTATAAGGGAAATTCAGTCTATCCAGAAAACTCCTTGAATGCTTTATTTCAACAGTTGCTGGAGGACATTCCACTTTACAACCATATTTTTGACAATACCCGATTTCGGGGTAGTGATACGCCGTCTATCTTGGACTTGATACTGACAAACGAAGAGTACGTGATTGAAAGTCTCGCTTATGAAGCTCCTATGGGACTCAGTGACCACTTAGTTATCACGTTTGATTATATTTGTCAGGCAATCAGAACAAGTGACACCAGCAAGTTGATTAGGAAAATTGACTTTTCACAACTTAATACTACTCTGAAGAATGTCACAGACCCTGGTCTCGAGTCCGACAGCGTACAAGGTCAGTGGCAATGGATGGCAAACGAAATTAAAATTGCAGTTGAAATGCACTCTCATCTTGTTCCGAAGGTGCGGAAAAGGGGATACACGTTTAAACTGAGAAGCCGAACACGAAAATGGTTGACTATGCGAAACGCTGCATGGCGGGCTCACCGACTTGATAGCACTGCTGAAAGTTGGGAAACATTCCGTTTGCTGAGAAATAAGGTAAACAAACTTGTTGTTGACGACAAATTGAATTATCAAAAACATTTACTCGACAAAATGGAATCAAACCCAAAAATTCTCTATCAGATCATAAATAACCGGTCTAGAGTAAAACCAGGGGTTGCCGCCCTAAAGACATGTGATGGAATAACAACGACAGCATCGCAATCAGCCGAAGTTCTAGCCCAATTCTTCTCCACTGTCTTCAGTCCACCGAACACCGTAACCAGTCCTTTGACCTCCGTGATCTCGCCAGAAAACGTTTTACAGCAACTAACTTTTAGCTCGGACAGTGTCCTCCGTACATTGTTAAAGCTCAACACGAAAAAGTCTCCTGGAGCTGATGAAATTACCCCGCTGATCCTCAGAAGCTGTGCCTATTCTTTGTGTACACCGCTTACCTACTTATTTAACCTCTCTATAACCCAAGGTTTCTTTCCCTGTGAATGGAAGACTGGTATCATTACCCCCATCTACAAAGGAGGGAACCGTTCTGAAGTATCCAATTATCGACCAGTAACACTACTACCGGTGATCTCTAAAGTGATGGAGCGCCTCGTTGCAAACAGCATCACAAATCACCTGGAAGATAATTGCTTGCTCGCAATCGAACAACATGGCTTCAGAAAAAGACACTCTTGCCTTTCAAACCTTCTCCTTGCCCTCGATGACTGGACACAAGCTGTGGACAAAGGTTTCACCATACATGCTTGTTATCTGGATATGTCCAAAGCATTCGATCGTGTTAACCACAGTTTGTTACTACAAAAAATAGAGCAATGTGGCATCAAGGGCTCATTACTAGCCTGGTTGGAGGATTATCTCCGTGACCGTGTTATTCGAGTAAGGGTTGATGGTGCTTTGTCACGGCCCATTACAGTAACAAGTGGAGTGCCGCAGGGATCGGTGCTTGGACCAATTCTTTTCTTGCTCTATGTAAACGATTTACCAAAACTTGTTCGGTGCAAAATCTTGCTATTTGCGGATGATATCAAGTTGTGGACACAAGTACGCACAACTGAGGATTGCAGACAGCTTCAGCTGGACCTCAATGTCTTACAGGAATGGTCGGTTAGAAATGAACTTCCTTTCAATGTGAGAAAATGCAAGGTATTGACAGTTGGAAAACCCTTCGAGTTCTCTTACACCCTTGGTTCCCATACTCTTGAAATAACTGACAAGGAGAAGGACTTGGGTGTGTGGGTGAGCAGCACGTTGAAACCGTCACACAACGTTAAGGCTGTCTACGAAAAGACGTCAAAAGTACTGCTTCTGCTGAAACGCGTGTTTGGGAGTTTCACGAAGCCGACTGTTCATCGAATAATTAATACCTACTTGAGGCCCACCATGGAGTATGCGGTTCAGGCTTGGTCACCCTGGTTAAAGAAAGACATCAATCTCTTGCAGCGAATCTATCATCGGACCACGAAGCTCGTGTGCGGCTTAAAGCACAAACAATACGAAGATCGTATTGCAAACCTCAACCTCTTCGACTCTCCTTACCGACGTCTTAGAGGTGATCTGATCCTAATGTTTAACATATTGCATACCCCCAGCCATCCCCTTAATACACTATTCACACGACAACCACCAAGAACCAGCCGGAGTCATGAGTACACAGTACTAATTCCCGACTCGCGACTGAACTGTCGAAGATATTTTTATTCTGTACGTGTATGTTTCACTTGGAACTCCCTACCCTCGAATGTTGCACATGCACCCAACTTGGATATATTCAAATCCAGCTTAGACAAATTCCTGTCGACCCATCCGAACATTGAGACTATGTATTCCACAACCTAATAACTTTGAACTCACACATCAAATCATCTCGACCCCATGGACATACATGTGCCATTCCACTGAGTGAAAACAGTTTCTATCATTTGGATTTTTACATGATTCCCGAACTGTTCAGTAAGCAAACAAATCCCGTTTTTACTGAGATATGTTATTTGTAAATTTCCATATTTTTCTGTGGTTTTTGTGAAGCTATATGCTTTTTAGACCATTAAAATTGAATTGAATTGAATAGATTGCAAGTTCCACACGCTTTGTTCATTTACGCTTCAGCATGAGTCATAATCGACTTACAGGAGTAAATACCGAATTATTTGTTTTTGAGTTAAAATACCTAGGACGATCTAGCTCAATAAAGTTGACCTAATCGATTGTGTTTTTTGTTTTTTCGTTCAAGCAGTGGACAAGAAAAGATGTTTACGTGGAGGCAGCACGTAAGAATTGTTTTGTAGAGCGGCTTCACCCACGTAATTAGAATTTTTGTCACAGGTGTTTGAAAATATAGAACTCATTTCACTCGGACTATGAATATTCCGCATAAATGGCAATCTAAAATCCAAACAATATTAATTGAAAATAAAATGGACCATTGAGTTAATCTTGTTTGCAGATGATATACGATGTATCATGTATAATAATTGGGACTCAATGATATGAGGTTCGATGATTTGACAAAACTGAATCCATTTTGTCGCCATAATAATTTAATAAATAATAATAAATAATCTACTAATGATTATTACAATAAAATAAGATCAAATAATCATGATGAAACTCGTCGAGTGCTCGTGAGTGATATTTTGTTTGGTTTGATATTTGAAAACTCCACTGACACGTAAAAAACACAAAATGATAAACATCACAATGAATATTCTGCTCATTATTCTACGAATGTGTTTGTTGAAATAAAACGTTTCGTTGCATTAAAGTGCAATTCAGAGTCCATGGATAGACGTCGAAGTGAATAAACGTTGAAATAGACTCACCAACGAGTTTCGGTTGTTTTGATGTGAATCCAATAATTATTTACTAAATGTTAAATGATTTTATCATGGAAGTGTCAATCAAGAAATATTTAGACCAACAGCGTAACGTTATATTTTGCTTATACCATGTGTTTAGAAATGAAATCGTAAGTTTTATACGACTTAGCGATTTTGAATTAGATTTATTCTCAACAACAAATTAAAATAACTTCATGAAAAGTTTTTTAGAATCGTGAAATTAGTGCCGATTCATTTCAAACTGGATTCGTGTTCCGCATAAGGGAAACATTGAATGTGTTTCAATTTTACTAAGTCTAATAATTATCTAATAATTATCTTTGTCTGAGAATGCGAACTGATTTACATGAAGCTGTTGTGTGTGTGGTTTGTAAGAATTTTAATGAGGTTTTCCCCCAAATAGAAGGAAACAAGGTGACCCCGAAAAAGGTGTTAAAATAAATTCATAAGATGAATATGATAATAATAATAATATAATAATAATAGGAAAAACAACCAGAATATCAAAATGTGTGTACATGTATCAACAATGTCGATTTCTCAACATAGATCCTGGCGTCATGTCTACACCCTTGGTGATAGTTCGAGCTATTTGACTGCTTTAAGTAGAAACAGCGAGCTTATCAAATGAAGGTGTAGGAATCGTAAAAATTGGAGCTTTATAAAGTTCTTTGTAAACTCAATAACATGATTTTTTAAGCGATGTAGTTTTGAAGTCACAATGACTGTATGATTACAGTTTAAGCGACCAATATTTTACATTTGATCAATTTTTCTGGCTTATGATTTTCCCTCCCAGAGAAAATATTGATGAAAATTTAGCGAACACTGAAGTATTTATTCAATATCAACTCGTTAGTAAATGCGCTGCAATAAAACTATGAGTACATCATCCTAAATTATTACTGAGTTATAAGCGCGTGGGCATTTGCTGTCTAGCAATTGAATGTAAATCACCATTTTAAAAGCACTGTGATTCTCTTAGTTTAAACAACTGGGATTAGCGACTTATTTGACTTCATTTTAACGACATTCCTACATTGGATAATGCTATTAATAGGATAGACATTTCCTGAATGTAGAATGCTGAGTAAGCCAGCATATTAAATTTTGTTTGAAATGCTCGAGGGATCTAAGTGCAGGGGATGTGAGCAACCATATGTTTAACAAGTTATGTGTGACAGATGCAGCTCTCAATTTTCAAATGATTTTGAATTATCTGTACGTCTGCTATGATATCTGTTATTGCTTAAATAAAAAATGCAGCGGACTAAAATCTATTTCATCAATTCTACATGGGAGATCATCCATGCAGATCGAAAGAACGTTTCGAAGATTAAACTGGGTACAAAATAAAGAACTCATTCTAGATAACAAATCAGAAACGAAGTGGTACGTAAATTGTTTTCTCTGTGAAAATATTATTAGTCAATTTGGATTGAATACGGAAAACTTTTTGAAGTAGATATTACTCGTAATTCTGACCATTTTGTTGCCACAATTCTCCCGTAAATCTATAGATTTACGGGATATAACCACCTGACATGCAGAATCAGCAAAAAAGTGACTAACATAGCGTGTGAAAGATGCGCAATGAAACGGACTTCAATACTTTCCAGGAACTTGACTTTTCCCGTAAATGTGGTGTTTTAACTTCGTACCTAAATTTTTGTTTTGATATTTGTTGTCACAAAAAATATATTTTTGTAAGTCTTGATCGCATTTCGAAGCTCTTCCTTATAATTAAATTAAAGGAATTCGAATATTGTAATCGAGATATGGTTTCTCATCTGTCTATGTGAATGATGCCTGGAATCCAACTTCAGAGGAAGTTTTACACGAATGCAATTATGATAACAACAACAGGCTTCAATTACTTAACGCGCGCAAATAATTGTTTGGAAACAACAGAAAAGAATTTCATTCTGTCTTTGATATTACTACTTCAAATGAATCTTTCGCATCTTGTCACTTTGATACTAATACTCACACCGATACTATTAAACCCACATCTTCATTTTCAACTCCAACTTTCACAAGCGCATCGGACGTTTTGTGCGCTCTTTCCGCTCTATCCCACTCAAAGTCTGCCGTACCTGACAGTCCGTCCTCTTTTTGACTGAAAAAATGCACACGTCAAGTTTCTTTGCTATCTCATCTGTTTTCAATAGGTGCCTGATGAAATTTATATTGCCTGACTGTTGGTAGCCGGTATGCATCAATTCGATTCCCAAAACGATCCTGGGAACTACCGCCTCATTGCTTTTACGTCGAAGTTACTCAAAGTACCGGAAATCATTCTGCTTCGACGGACGGTTTTTAGCTGTCAGGTAGGTAAAGGTTATGATCAGTTTGCATCCCGGGAAAAATTTTCGGAGGTTGACGAACTTGCATTGCTAACGGATCAAATATCACGTTCGATTAGTTCTAAATCGAAAGCCGTGCAAGTTTATTGTCTTGATTATGTCAACGCTTTTTATTGTGTTGTAAGGAGTCCTATACGTGGTGTCATCTCAGCATACTTCACTGTATAGCCTCCAACTTTTAAGACTGTGCCCGATATACTGTCGTGAATGGTAAAGTCTCATTAAATCTCGATTTCTGGCGGTGTCCCGCATGGCGTAATACGTTCCTACTACTTATTTTCTGTTTACGTTTCCGATCTCCGCATTTTTATTCCATCATTACTATTAAATATGTTGACGAGGTTAATGTTTATTTTGACCACCGTAGACATGCTGACCCTGCTGCAGCAGAATCTTTTATCGATAGCATTGGCCAGTGTTCATTCTTACTCAACTTATCATTAAATACTCAAAAATGTGAACAGGGAATCTTTTCCAACTTGGTGAGTCAGCGACGACAAACCCTACTTCAAGAAATTCATCTGGTTACCTGGATGGGCTCCTAGTTCAGCGGAAGCACTTGTTTTAATTATCTTGGCGATACGTTACCATGATAGCTCAACTGGACAAATCATGTGAGTGCATTGTTCTTAAAATTTCAAAATCTATCTTTCTATGCCCTACGCCTGCGTTCATAATTCGAGTCACCCGGTGTACTTAGAATTTTTGTATTTTTCCTGCATTGTTCCATAATTCTTGAATGCATCTCTGATACTATATCCCGGTTTCGCCATTAAACTTTACCGTATTAAAATGCTGTGTGAATAAATTAATTTAATTCGCTGAAAATTGTTTTAACGTATAAAGCATTCTTCTTCTTCTTCAACTTCTTGCCCCTATCGAGTTCATTCGAATTGGGATAGTTGAACGACACTAACGTTAATGTGATAGATTTGTCAGTCATTTCTTCCGATAAAGCATGAGGTCCTCATGGTTTGCAACTCGTTCTGATGTATGCGACGTCAAAATCTCACCCCTCATTTGAAAACTGAAAACTCAGGAATTATTTCGATTCTTACCTTGCCCATTATTTCGTTGATCAATATAAATTTATACTTGATCTAAGGAGGCGAGCAACAGTGTGAATTTCGACAATGAATCTTCACCTCATTTTTTACGTAACGTTTTTGGAAAAGTATTTTTCTTGTGGCTGAATTATTATTAATGCTGCAAATTCTTGTACACGAATAAAGTCATTTTCTGTTTTTTCTTCTACTTCAAACATGTTACAAATTCTAAGAACACAATGGTTACTTGATGGCTGTCAAAAGGATCATTTTGTCGAAAAATTGATTTTAGGAATGGCTGATTTAAAGGACGCACAAAAAGATATTGTGTGATTGTGTTCAAAATGTCTTTTCTAACAAGGTTGACATCCAATTTGCATAGCAAAAGCAGTGTTAATTAGATAGTTGTTGCGTGCTCAGTTCGGGTATTTTAACTATCCTGCGTATTCAATTGTTTTATAGTTGTATTGCTGAAGAATGTTGTATGTTTCGCCTATTGTGGGGCTCACATCCCATCACTTATCACCATTATATATATATAATGTTTACATAGGGCAGACTTCCAGGGGATTTTATACAACAATCGAAGAACACCGAAAGCGTTTCCGGAGACAGCCCCAGGATGCGAGGGAATATCAATACCTTATTCGTGATTCCGCCTTGGCGGAACACGTTTTACATACGGGACACAGCGTCAATCTAGACAATGTGGACATATTAAGACCAGTATAGCGAACTCATACATGTGGAGGCGATCGAAATTGCCAAGGCAAATAAGGTGGATGGGGTAGAAATCTCCACAATTTGGCGCTCGGCACCGATGAGAAGTTACATAGTTGTTATTCACCCTATACCAACTAGTTAATTAGATTTTTGTTATTCTTTAAAAATAGTTTAACCTTAGGCCTGGTCGTTATGTAAATTAAAGCATGTGGGTCACTTTGACAATCGGCCATGACTGCGTTCACTTGTATTAGGTAGCTGTGAATACACACTAGTAGGCAAATCAAACACTGATACCACTGGCTGTTTAGCAGTAATGTCAAATCCTTGGTGGTGGATTGACTACTACCTAATCATGTTCCCTGTCCTGACTATCACCCTTGGTCTGACGAAGCTTCTGTGTCAGAAGTGAAACGTTACCCAAAAACTACTCTAACCGATTGCACTCAAATTTCTTTTCATTATGAATACACAATCATTCCCAAACATATTCCAATCGATTTGATTGAGCACTGTAAAATTGAAGATGTGTTCTCCTTGTTGTCGTCCATATTGGGCTGATAGCATTTTAAATCTTCTGACGGGTGGATAATTAAAATGTCCAAGGATGAACTTTGCCGCTCAGCGCTGTGGATTTATCAATAGATGAGTATCTTTTTCAAACCAGGATCCCATCTCGGTATAGCATAATCGATATACGGGTGCATGTAGTTTGAAACCAATTTGCATACTATTTTTGGCTTTAAACGTAACTTGTGCGTTTCTGAAAAAACCCAAATTGGTTTCTGATTTGGTGGCAGCGTGTCGACATTGCATATAGTTTTCTAAATCAGACCGAATAATCACTCTGAATCTTTTTTTTCAAACAAGATGGCTTGTAGGTCAGCAGTTTAATTTATATAATATTCTTTGTTTAACTTGCTGTTAAGTGATAACAAGCTGTATTTTGTGGTATTCAGTGTCAAATTTATTCTAGGACCAGTTATATATCATGTCGAGTTTCCGTTGTAAGTTGTGCATGTCAGCCGTGCTGTTTAACTTGCGCCAAAGCTTCACGACATCTGTGACATTAAGCACCGCAATTGTACTGTAGTATATATCTATATATATATATATATATATATATATATATATATATATTAGAAACAAGATAGGTTCCAGCACCAATGATTGTGGGACACCACAGGCCACTTGAATTGAGTCTGATAGCTCAGTTATGACTCGCACGTACATCTAACGGGGTATTAACCATTCTTCAATCCATGTGTGGATTTTACTATATTCTCCGTAGGTAAGGAGTTTTGACAAGAGCAATTCGTGATTGACAAGAGCGAATACTTTTGAGAAATCAACATGCATCAAGTCCACTGAGTGGCCATCATTCGGTAGTTCTAACCGGGTCTCTTTTGATAACAGCAAGTTTGTCACTTATTATCGTTTTATTAATCCCACTTCTTCCTTATTATTTTCGTGTTTGCCGACAAATCAATGATGAAACGGAGATAATTGTTGAAGATTTGTCCATACTTCATGAGCTATATTAAGTTTGATGAACTACCATTGATTAGCAATAATAACAGCTCAATGCAGGTCATAATTCACAGTTGTATATGTTCGTTGACTATTTTCTAATGGCTCGCATTGATAGAAATAATCAAGTGACACCATGATCACCAAATCCTATTATCACTGTATACGAGACAGATTAGATCATGAGTTCTTCGTTTATGAGCATAACGTCAAGAGTCTATGATATTTGCTATTATTTAAATATCTTTGGTTGTTGTACATGGTTGTACAGTAGTTGCAAGTAGAATTCTATATGTATATGCTAATGTATTGTGCGAAATTTCTTTTTTAACATCAATCGTTGATCATATTAGACTGTATCTTCAGGCGTAGTGATAAAGACACTCATAATCGATTTTGAAATATGCTACCAAATTCAGGAAGTTATGAATTCAAATTTTTATCACGATTTTGGATAAATTTTTCATGCAGTTTCAATCGTTTTCAAAGGTTTTAAAATATCATACGTTGAACGACTTTGATGATTGGTCTTAATTATGCTTACACACAGGAAAATTGTGTGTCTACGGCATCCTCCAATGACACGTTATTAATATTTCTTCTTACACACGTTTTATACCTAATACCTACAGCCAATGACGGTCCCAAGCCCGTCTGAGAAAGGAGGAGGGTTGGGCTTAGGGCTAGCAACCCTATCCCGTAAAACTTACATTGCTACGGAAACGATGACAACAGATCCGTGGTTCAGTCATGTCTGCAGGATGGATCCCAGTTCGCATACGAAGGTAGACATGCACTGGCATCCGCAAGGTAGACGAAAAGGGGACGGCCCAAGGAAACTTGGCGCAGAACGTTGAAACGCGAACTACATGCACAAGGATTCACGGTCCAGACGGCAACGGAAGCAGCGACAGACCGGAACCACTGGCGTGAAGTTGTCTTCGCCTCATGTGCCACACGGCACGGAGAGGACTGGATGATGGATGGACCTACAGACAACAAACAGAAGTGTTGAGGGTATTTTCGTATTCAACCTTTTCATATTACTCACTTACTTACTTACTTACTTATTGACTTTGTTTTGTAATTCGATCTCAGTAGTTATAATTATCTAAAAAATTGCAGCTTCATTTAGTTTTGAAATAAGCAATTATATGCGAACTCTACCCGACCACGACAGGAAATACTGACAAAATTTATTCTGCTTTACCCGGCGAAGATGGCCAATTAACAATATATAAATATATATATATATACAATATATATATATATATATATATATATTGAAGTTTACAATAATTTGTCTATTGTTACTTCTGGTAGACATGAAACCATGTCGACAGAACATATACTAAATTATTCCGTGTTAAATTCCACCCAGGAATGATAATTTTGTCTTCTGGCTACCATGCTAGACTCCAAATGCGGTTCTTATGGATTCTAAAACTTACACTAGTTTAAAGAATACTTATATGGCATTTGATTGATATAATGATGACCACATTGCCAGAAATCAATGACAATGGACTACTGCGAAAATTGTACATTGGGTGTTTGATTAGCGTATGCGAAGGATAGAACCATAATTCAGAGTTCATTAGGGCTCTATGCTGTATTTGAATTACAGTCAAAATTGTCAGCATTATATTGATAAATTCGGCTCTATAAAATAATATACGGAACCATATGAGATCTGTCCATCGTTATCCCATCTCGCAATAGGGACATCACACTATTTATCTGGACCCAGGTAAAAGATTAGCTCTTTAATACGTGAAAGCCTAAAATTTTGCACTTGAGAATATTGATAGATACCTGCATGTTCTTGTCTAGAATACCGCCGAAATTGATCAGTGTTGCTGGGTGTCTTTTAACAGCAACCATTGCAAAACGAATTCTAATAAAACATACTGTTTTCTGGATCCGATTTAAGGAGTTTTATAAATAATAATCCATTATCCTTTCCGCAGATTCTGAAATCAAATTCTGCCTTATTAAAGATGATTCAATTCTAGCGTAGACATTGTTGTTAGAAAGAATTTCGAACTGCTTTTCTGGATGAAGCACTTCGTAATTAAGATGATCGTATGCGAATGAAATTGTCATCTACTCGTAACCGTTTGTCTGCTCGGCAGATCGTGCATAATCTAAGCGCTACGTGCGTAAGTAGAAAGTATTTCATAAATAATTGAACTTTTGTTTTATTTTTGTATATAATCCGTTATCATGTATTATACGTTGAGCAGATTACATTTCTTACACTAACAAATTTCTATGTTATGATTTTCTATACGATTTCAAAAAAGAGTTTCAAAGGTAATATTCAAAACGACTTTAATAAAGTTATCGCTGTCATTCACTAAATGGGATATAGAAATAAATCAGGTGTACTAAGCAATTTTATAATTTCAGGGTTTTAATTTACTGTGATTAACGTGCTGCCAGCAAAAGGCAATAATGTTGCGAATTATGAAATTTTGAAGCTAGCGGAATGAAACACAGCGGTGTTCGCGGCAAGCGATTAAAGCTTTCTCTGGTCCAATTTTCACGAAAACTGCGATCAATTGGTTTCACTGTAAGTTAAATCGAAGTCAAATCCGGCTCCATTTGTCACTGGTGTCCCAAGACGGAGATAAACCACGTTCGTGTTAGACCATTCAGTATGGAACAAATGTGCTTCGTTCAAACGCACAAGAAGTTGTCCGTTCGGGCTGTTTTCAAACACATCGATGAATTGTGTTTCGTCAGGATTCTGTTGGTATGAATGCGAAAGACTTTAAGTAAAACGCAGAATTTCGATCGGATAAAATTTATAGTCATTCTAATATTTGAATTGCGGTTAGTTCCATAAATAGTTTGACATATAACTTAAATTACTCAATACTTCAGGTTGGCGATTCGTATACTTCATAGCATAAATGGTTGTACCAAGTACTTTATTCCGCTATTTATATCACATTTACCAAATTAAACCATTGCGTTTCTTACTCGATCATTAATCATTACAAGTTGCCTTTCTCCTATGCGTCACGGTGCGTCTCTGATCATTAGATCAAGTCCCCTCGATTGGGAACTTTGAAACGAATAAAAATAATTAAAAATTTCTAAGATCCTCATTTGCCTGCATTTTCATTACACACATCTAACATAAGGAACTTTGCTCAAGACCACGGGTTTGAACCCATTTATGTGTGTGACAGCATATGATTATGCAATTTGGTTATACCAATATTATCCAACGGTTACCAACAAGTTTATAACTCGTGAACACTTTAACTTTTCTATTAAGACTTTCAAAATTCAAATGCTTTCAAACATTAATACCTAATATCACACGATTAACTTCTTTTGATGGACCATAATTCCTTACCATATTGAATGTTCTTGGTTTAAATTCGAGTTTCACCTTTTTGTTTTTGCCAACGCGTATTCTGTACTCACAAAATATGTATCCGTTTCGAATGGACGTTGTAATGGGTGGTCTGATGGTACCAGTTTTACCGCGGTGTGTTTCTCCACATTTGCCTATTCAAAATAGCAATGTTGTCGTTTTATTTCTTTGACAATAAGCAAGATATCTGATTTTGAACGAACAACTTACCTTCTCCTTGAAGATCTAATCGCTCCTCTGAAAATTAAATTCATAAAATAAGCAATTTCCAAAAGCTAATTACAAATTCGCATGATTATTATATAGTACCATACCAAAATGGTAAATTGATCACAGCTAAGCGGATAATAATGGTGCTGTTCCGATTGCATTTATTTAATTCTACTATATAAAACACAGCATCGTCCGACCTGCAAGTGTGTATTTCTCATGTTCAGTGGAAATGCACCAAAGAACAAAAAACATGTTGACCCAGTGGTTTGATTGACGTTTCAATATCACTTTGCATCGATCATTCGTGGCCTATTAGACTGGGATGGATATCAATCTTTGAGATTTCGGATACGACCTCGCATTTCTTAACAATGTTATGTAAATTTCTACATCACCAGAAAGATAAGTTCGTCTTCCTTGTTGTTCACCGTATATGAAGACAAATGTTCAAGTTTCATTTGGCCTCTAGATAATTTAATCTCAATTTTATTTTAAGTGACATTATTAGAAAATGTCGCAGCTGTATTTGGGTATTAAGGAAGTTGAAAGCTAGGCTATCAAACATTAGTATCCAAATCCAAACATTTTTCTTTCTATTAGAAAATTTATTAAAAATTTTTTATTGAAATTTCGGCATTGAGATTTATCGGTGAGAATAATGTGTGAATAATATGAACCTGATGTGTAACGACCAGAGAATTTTATTCCTTCTCCGTTTTTAACCGTTGTAGAGAATTGGAGTCCGAATTTGTTTTCTGTGAGGATGACTTTGTATGATTCCGCTTCGACGCTCCATTTCGAAACACTGACAGTCGAATCATGCTTCGGTGTGTATATATTCAACACTTCGTTTAATTTATGATCGGTATTCTGAAATGCAAGGTAGCAAAGTGGGTTACGTAAACAATAAATACAAAAATTCGAAGGTTATTTTAAAACTTGTACAACGAGACTGTACCAACTAGTTTGTATTAACCTGCTAATCAATCAAAAAACCAGAAAGAAAATCAATATGCTTACGCATAATTTCTTCGGCCCTTGATGATAACAACGACAGTGTAGCAAAATAATATTTGTTAAATGGTGTTTCCAGTTTCGTCACAACGCACAACAAGATTGCCATCTAAAGTATGCCTGATGCACGGTGTTGTGAAATATCTTTTGCGTGATCTTAAATGTAGTGCATCTGCCATGGCCTTGTATATTTAGCGGGGCATTTGAATCCATCATGTATTTAAATACCGTTTTCAGGTTTCCATCAAACATTAACGCAATAGTGTTTAACAATCTAACGCTTTTCCAAGTCAGCCAAGGACAAGTTTACCGTACATTCTTTATTGATTTAATCAATACTTTTGCACTAACTCTTATGAATGTTTGAGGTTTTAATGCGTCAGTCATGAAAAGGTTCTAATAAATATTCATTTGAAAAATGATGAAACGGTTAAATCCACGCCTAAACTCATCATGATGGAAGTTGTTGGTCGAGCCGATTTGAGAATAGGAATTTTCTGCTGAGAAGTTAATTAGCGAGCACACAAGCTGCAATCCAGCATTCGCAAATTCATATTCATATAATGTCTATCCAAATTGCAAGAGTTCAAATGAAACAGACAAAGAACAAAATGCTCATTTGCATGCATTTCCATCACACATAAACCCCGCGACCGGTTTCGAGCGGTTTTTACTCATCCGCTAGGAATAATACATTCAGGATTCGCACATCTTGAAAGAGTGGCGGAATGTTATTCGAGATTTGATTTTTGTATGCCATGGTTGGATAAAGTTAGATTAAAAGAACGTTTATTTATCAAAGTGAGTAGCAAGAGGTAATTCGAACTTTTTGGCAACAATACCTGATCAATTGGCTATTTCGGTTTTCCAAACGGTTAAAAATTTCGTGCGGAGCACAACATTTTGCACACAAACGAAATGATGACTCACGATTACACTAAATGTTTAATGGAAACCAATTTTAAGTTTTATTACGTCATGCAACTTGGTCACATGTGGTCCATTATCTGCAGTTAAATTAGCGCGGGCGGTAACCTTGATGATTCGCCCATTTAGCAGGTTCGTTCTATTTATCGTTTTGCTTATACACCTTAATCATGTATGCTAAGATATTAAAGTTAATACTCATCAAAAATAAGCTACGAAGATATCACCCAAGCCCCTAAATTCCCGTTCGATAACTGCATGCATAGGCGTTAGGCAACAAAATGACTGTGTGAATTAAATGTTAAATAATAGCTCAATTTCCATAAAAAATATTCCTCTTCAGCCTCCTCGTTAATACTAGAAAGTTCCCTAAAATATTCTTTTACGTAATTAATCACAATGTTCACTTAGACGACAACGTTCTCACAGGTTATTCACTTTAAATCGTCATCGTCAAGAAACGAAATCTGTTTGAAATTTATGCTTGGGGAGGAAAATAGGTCACATAAAATCACGCAGAAGGCGGCTGTGTTTTTGCAGCATATTTTTACCAAAAATACGTCGTCGAAGTTAAACGTTTAATTGATAGTAAAAAATAAATAACAAATATTTAACCGACATCTTACGATTTGGACATGTATAAGTTGCTTACTTGTAGCCGATCAATCACAACGTTTGCAACTTTGCCTTTGGTGGCAACATACTTCATAGTACAATTGAGAAAAGTATTAGATATTTCGTTGTAATTAGGCTGCATGAGCTGCCCAGTTGCATTGTAATTTCTTTTGCCGCATTTGCCTGAAACCAAGCGATTCAATTTAGAATTCAATATCACAGATTTGATATAATTGAATCAACAACACTTACTTCCAAAATCGTTTGTTGGACGTCTAACTGTAAGCAAACGAATTATTCATTTTGTTAAAAGTAAATAAAGTAACTGAAATGATTTTCTTATATCTTTGCGATTGATAAAAAGTTCTAAAACTCACTGGCTTTGTACGAAACCTGGAAATCTGCTGTGAATCTCTCGTAAGATTTACGTAGCTGGCCGATGCACAAAATATTCGAGCTGGTTGTATACCCGGAATTCATGTAATAATCATAAACTTCACGTAGTAAAACAGACCCACGTTTCGTCATTTGATTAATGTATATCGTATAAGGGGTCGCGGACATTGTCTAAAATTGAAGTTCATTATTTCATTTATATATCCATAAGATAGCATTTATTTTTTTATAGGAAACAAAACTACGTGAATTTACAGTTTGCTAACATCATTACTTAACGTTTTACTGTTTTCATTCGAAACACTTTGCAATCGCTTTTAAATATATTGATCATTTATTACTTCAATAAAATAATTTAGCAGTGTACGAGAAACTTCAATTCCTTATTTGTAGAATATTTGTTCAGATTAATAATAAATGCAATTTAAAACCCAATCAATTCAGTTGAAGTCATAATTTCATAACCTATCAATTCCCATCAATCAATCAAGAATATACCGTTTCATAGCTATTTCGATTGTTATCAGCATTGTAGCTGTGAAGCATGGATGTGTTGTGTATTCTCATGATACGTTTCGCTTATTTTGTGTTGATAAACCAACTTATCTCTTTTTTGTTATAAAGTCCGTCGCTAGAGTAATAAATCCTATAGCAATGTATTGTACTGCCTACCGGTTTTCATTTTACGTATTTGCTGCTATCTGTTTCCTACAGCATGTTGTTAAGCAGTTTGTCTGTCGTCAGACCTAATGATGGTAATGATAATGACGACATGGCAATACTCGTTGAACGTTATTCATTTAACACTGTCCAAATACAAATAACATAAATTTGCTTACATGCGATACCATTTTTAACAATATATTTTGACGCTTGATTTTCATGCTACTTCTATTAATCTAATCTATAATAAATCACAGCTTTTCGACACGGTAGTAAATACCCGTCTATATTTCGGAGATCACTTTGAGCAGTCAGGTTTGATAAGCATGTTGTTATCAAACAAATAAAAACCCCATGAACTTACATTGAACTGCTTAATTTTTACTTCCACAACCCATCTTCTTGGCACGGTTATTTTAAAATCACAATCAACATCGCTTCCAAGTTGCCGTATGTAATCAATCGTACGAATTACGCCTTCTAATCCTGAAAACTCCACACCGGTTCCAGCTGAAAATGAGCATCATATGTTAATTTACATTGTGTCAATTTTGTCTTCAGACGAAGTTTTGTTGCATCATTTGATTTGTTGTTTAAATTAGATGCTTTTTGTATGCGATTCAAGTTTAGATCGATTGAATGCAGATTAACAATGTAAACCTTCTCGTTATCTGTTTCGCAGCAAAAGGACTAATTATGATAATCTCCTATTTATAGATTAGTGGTGGTTCCGTCGAAATCGATTGCAAATATATAATAAAAATTTCAAACAATTTTTATTCATAATACCATCAAATAAGTTAGCTCCACTATTTTTCAAAAATGTATAAGCTCTCAGAATTATTAGTACATTTTATTTTTAAACTGACTCTTATATGGACCAATTCATCCTAGTGCGAATTTGGTAATGTAAAGTTTTCTTTTTGTCAATGTGCCATGAATAAAAGTGCATTCGATACATTTTCGTTAGCTTACTGGATATTATAAATTAACAAAGTTAAAAATGATGTAATGAATTCAATCACAACAATAACAGTGTAAAGTCATTATATAATGATCGTAACAAGAATAAAATTGTTAGTATCTAATGGGTAACATTTTAAAAACTTTTGTTTATGAGAATTCTCATCCATTATTTTACTATGTTCATTCAAAAAAACAGTTTTTATTACCGCATTCTAATTTAATGCTTTTACGGCACCATTCCACAAGGTTCTTACAAAGAAACACGGTGTTCAAATACAGAATCACAAAAATGGTTAATCAAAAAATGCAACGAGCGCTTGGCATTTAAGAAATGTAATCGTGTAGTTGAACAGGATATTTTTCGGTAGGACCCATTGTACATACTATTCTCATCTGCACTTGATGACGACAAACAACTATACACCGGTTGTGGTGTGTAATTGCAGGGAATGTGAGCAGAGCGCTTTATTAATATAGACTTTTAATTCTAGACCAGTCTTTCAAGAAATCGTTTAAATAATCATTTCTTTCTAGCGACCAACATAGACAGTAACAACATATGTGACGTTAAGCAAAAAGAAGATATTCTGTGGAGAGCTTGCTGTGATGCTTGAAACAGATCTGTGACAACCCGTTTTTCAACAGTCGTTTTTATAGGGTGCAATTAGTAGCACACGAAAATAAAATAAGCAAGTCAGCTTAATGGAATGTTTACCACCGTCTTTTTCCGCATTAGAATTTATGTGAAACTGTGAGGTAATTTAATAGGTTTTTAGAAAGAAATCAATTAAATTAGGTCAGAAAATATATGTACTCACCTAATGCGTAAATATTTATGTTGTTCTGGAAACGTGATAACCATGTGAAGCATGGATTATCCATTTGAACAAAGTCCATTTCGCAGCAATTAATGGTAATTTGTTTGATTGTTAAAATGAACTTCACTCGCAAGATGTTGCTCACTGTTTCCAAGCTACAGCTATTACTCTATTATTAAAGTTTAGTGGTTACAAAAACTACATATTTGTCCGCATTACTTAAAATAAATGAAATAATTTATCATTTCGCACACGCGACAATATTTAACATCGTTCATTGAATTAGTATAATCAGTCGTTTTTCTAGGGAATGAAGTATCGTTAAAGAGCTATTACACCAAACTGAAACGTTCACTTTTGACGCATAAATGAATCCGCAGAAAATAGCTCAACAACTTCACAGCATGAACACAGACTCCATCAGTGTAACCACCATAAAAAACCAAGGAAAACAAACGACATGACCTAAGAAACCGAATCTGGCATATTGCCTCATCAGGATATCAACAGCGCGTAACCATGGGTCGTAAAACTGTCAAACGAACCACTGGTGGAGAACGAATTGTCGAGCACAGCCCCACATTTCAATTTGGAGTCGATACCGAAATCGAAACCTTTGTATATGATGTACGTGAAGAAGTCCGCCAACGAATTAATCCTGTGCTCACCAGCCATTTGTAACAGCACACACTCAATAAATAGGAAACAAAAGATGTGACTAGATTGAAAGATTATCAAACATCGTTATACTTCCCATCGATATAGGAATAACAACTTTGGTAATGAACAAGCAGATCATATGGAGAAAGCTGAAGAGCTACTTCGAGATACAACATCATGCACATGCATAAACGAAAAACTGACTGAACGAATTGAAAACAAAATCAACGAGAAATAGCTGATCACTAAGGAAAACTATTAACACAAGATAGAATAATGCATCCGCTATGTGAAAGACAAACTTGTGATCATGTGAAGAACTGAACTAGACGAATCGCATCGTCTACTCATCTGTGTATCCGTTGGAATTCCATTAACCAGAGAAACTGAATTTGATAGCTGCCTGCCATTTATGGACGTTCAAGTGCGATGAGCATGGAAAGGAAGAATGAATACACGGATTAATTTGCGAATTTTTACAGCAAGAAACTGACCAGCCATAAACTCAGCTGCGCTAGAATATTATTCAAAATAGATGCAACACATTGCACCACAGAGAAATACAAGAACATGAGCTCGAGGAATGGACTAAGCTCTGTACACACATGCGCTTGGATGCTTTAGTACATACTTCGACGGCACTCTTAACTCGGCATAAAGGCTTCTTAAACGTAAACCGGCTGCGACTATTAACCCTTTAAGCCCTGAATTAATTTTCAATGAAAATAAAAATTTTAAAATTTATAATCGAGATTATGGTGTAGTAAATAGTTATGATACGCATTTTTAATATATATATATATAGGAAAGTTATAAACGTGTGACGAATTCGTCACATTCGGGTCTCCAGTGGCATTACTCTCGCTATAAGCCTTTTTATTTTATGTGACGAATTCGTCACCTACGGGCGTAAAGGTTTAAGGGTGAACTAAATCTGACATGGAAAAAGTCATAATCATTGCGTTTCTATTCAGTTCTTGTCTCGGTTTGAACTGCCGAGTTTGAATATTGGGAAAAAATAGGTCAATCCACTTGTCGAGACCAGTCTACTTTACGTAGTTTAGTATTCCTCGGTGTTCACGAAAATGTTGATGTAGTAACAGCTTCGGAATCGAATTAACATGATTTGAAACAATGGTTATACATTGGCGAGGCCTTTGGATCTCGTGATCCAATTGTTGTAGACACTTTTAGAATACTTAGATTCTCAAACTAAAAAGGCAATAGGCCCAGTCCTCTGAAGATCACTTTTCTAACGACCGACAAGGCTATCGCTATCAGTACCAACTGGAAATCCTACCACGCAAAACTTCCACCTGACGTAAGATTAAGCGTGCCCAAGCGTGTTCCCTCATTAAAACCCGTAGAACCATCGCAGACACAGTATGATTGCAATCTTGTTACCGACAGTTAAAATGTTATTAAAAAACGAAAAAACGTCCGACCTATCGCGAGTCGAAACAATAGCTACATTACACGATTCTACATTGTGACAAATAAATACGATCAAGTGCATATAAACGAATGCTCAGTGTTTAGCCATCAAATTAGCTGAAATATGTGAGCTTTGTGACAGACTTTAACCCGATTTGGTTGCAAGTACAGGGACAAGGTTCCTGCTTTAAATGACTGATGCTGAGCTCTTGATTCCGAAAATGTAACTACTCCGTCGTGATGGCCTAAGATCCGGCGGTGTAGTTGCAGTCTAGTTTCATGAACGTTAAGCGCAGTGTAACGTAATCATTCATCCTGACTTCAGCCTTCCTGATAAGATGTGGTGTTCAGTAAACCTAGTCAATGGAGATGAATGTATGATCGGCATCTTTTACCACTCGCCATCATCCGAAAGGTCATTTAATGAAAAACCAATTAAATCATAGCAATACATCACAAGTTGCCAGATTACCCAATAGCTGATCAAGGGGCAATTTTAGGCTCCCGCATCTGGTTTCGAAAATTTATCACTCCCTGCATTCGTTTGAACATAAATTCAAAGAGGTTATCGAAATTAAGTCATTGTACAACCACGTTGACCAGCCAAATCGCAGACCGGGTCTTTAGCAATCTTCAACCCATGACCTTGTTTTAACGCGAGAAGCAACCGCAGTAGAGAATATATTATACCTGGCACCAACGGGCAAGAGTGACAATTCGGTGCTTGTCTTTGATTATGTATGTAGTGCAGAACGATTTACAAACAGACAAAGTATTCAGGAAAACACATTTTCAATCCTGAAATATTAGTTGCCGGGAGGCACACACTCAACAAATTGATTGTTTGATTTTGGCCCATAATACACTACATTTCTAAATTATATGTAGTCGAAAATTGACGAAAACTCCAGTTTTATACCACACAAATGCAACCACAACTACCATTTTTTATCCTAAGTAGAACTAAGATATGGTTAGCTATAAATCTAGAGTTTGGATAAATAAGAAGAATTTTCGTATGGAAGCAAATTAGAAGCGATTCTGTAAGATACGGAATCACGTCACGACTATCGTAAGAAAAAATCACATGCAGTTCCAATGAAACTTGCTCAAAAGAATGGAAAATAACCTTAGGCTTCCCTACCAAATAGTAAATGAGAGACCAAGAATCACACCAGGCGTTTACTTTGTACTAACCGTTAAGTGATTGACTCTCTCTGCCCAAGATACCGCCGATTCTTTAGCAATGTCTTACTCACTTTATTTCAATCTTAGGCATTGTTTTGACTGCTCTTCTAACGCGCTTATTCAATCTCATCCTATATGAAGGAAACATGCCACTGCAATGGAAAGCAGGGATGACAACTCTTATTTATAAAGGAGGTAGCTGTTCAGACACAGCAAATATAGATGGCAACTCTACTCCTGGTGATCTCTAAATTAATGGAATGCATTGTGACTGCGCTCATAAGAGAACATTTTGAAAACCAAAAATTTTAACTGCAGCACAACACGGTTTTTGAAGAAATCGTTGCTGTTTATCTAACTTTCTTACAACGTTAGAGGATTGGACTAAGTTACTAGACGAATGTGAGGATGTACATGATTGCTACATCGACGTTTTCAAAGCTTTCGATCGACATCATTGCCAGACATTGTTCAAAGAAGCCTACGTATCTTGAGTCTTCTAAAAAAGATTTTTGGGATTTTCGCGCCGAAACCTTACTCGGTTTAACAATTACGTATGTACGTCCTGTTATGGAATATTCCATCCAAGCATAGGCACCATGGCTGAGGAAAGATATCGATCAACTTCCGTTACAGAAATTCGCTTTTCAAAGTGCGAATATCAAAGCTAAGTCTACAAGATTCTACCCAACGACGGATACGAAGTGAGCTCTGTTGTCCTTCATAATTTTGCATACTGAAAACCATTTACTTAAACACACGCTAAAGCTCAAAGGTCTTACACGAGCACGAAAATATTCGAAGGCCTTAGACATTCTCGATTGGATATTCGTCTTAATTTTTTCTTGGTAAGAATTCGTTTCACTTGGAACATTTTGTCTGAAGAAAGCGCGCACTCGGAATCTGTTGCGGTTTTCCTTCTAAACTCGATGAGTTTATGACGAACTATGCGGTGTGTGACTGTCGCTATTGATGTTTGATAGATTTTAAATTTTAACTCCATATTCCTCATCATCCGATGGTTACTGCTAAGCTTGCTGTCTTTTACCTCATAAAACTTTCTGAGTGCTGAGTTCTGAGGAACTAAAAGAGCTTGAAGAAGAATATCTGCTCAAAGCGTCCCAGTAGAATTGATACCCTAGTATTTCATGCGAAGCAAAAAATTCAACTACGTCAGAGACGTTCATCTGTATTTACTGAATATATCATATATTTTGGATTTTGAATCAGCCGTGCTAAAAATTAATTGGTTCACACATTTTTATTTTTTCAGTCAACATAGAACCATTTTTGAAAAGATTTAACATGTCTTTATGTAAACGAAGGACGTTTGATACCGGGCACGCTTTAAATATTGTGCAACGTTTTATATTGCTAAATAACAAATTTTCTGCGCCGGTCAGAAAAATGCGAAAAAACTGTTACTAGGATTCAAAATATTCATTTGCATGCTTTTCCGTCATTCACTACTAGGATTGTTTTAAATAACGCAGGCTGACATTTCGCCGCCATTCATCACAACGCTGGATGCTGCTGTAGACGAAACCAAAGCTTGTTTGGATGTGAATGTTACTAGCAATTTCAAATTTTTCCATCAAACTTCAAAGTTTATCGCGTATTCGTTAGTCGCATTAAACATTTGTATGTTTAAGTTAATTTGATTAGCTGAAAACTCGACTTAACGAGTAAGGCTTTCTTCATCTTCTATATCAGAAATAGCACTCCGTGTCAATTGACCACTTGGAATAAAAGTGGTATTCGAACTCATGTCAAAATCCCGCAATCTTTTTGACAATACAAAAAAGCAAAGTGGCAAATATAATCTACCAAATATCGCCGAGAAGCTTGCATGCAGAGATAGCGAAAAGAACTAAATCGGACAAAACCAATCACAAACTGAGCACGAGACTACATGTAAACCTGTTAGCCGTACGAAGTCATGACCAAAAGTAATTAATCTTAATACGTGTCGATCGTTTTGTTCAATTGTGATAACTCGTCGATTTTTGCCAAAGGAAGCAACGGAAGTGTGCTTCGCACTCAACAATGATCACAATTAATAGCACCCAGAATTGTAACAATGAAAATACGATGGCAAAGTATGAATCCAACCAACCGCAGATAGTTATTTCGAACGGATAGATGGACCATATAAAACGACGCGAATACCAATTTTAATTAACTTCAAAGACATTTTCGCTGATGATGTCATCAAGCTGGATAAAGAAACGTGCAACAACACCTGCGCAAGCTCGAAGAACACCATCAAACAACATACACATCCTGGTGTACCAATAATTGCCTCTATTGTTAAACAGAAATAACTAACTCAACAAGGTTACTTTGAAACAAATGGTTAATAGGCTCCTACTAATAACCGCGATGTTCGAACACTGAATCACATAGTGATTACTGGTCAAAAATTCAAGGAACTTATGGAGGATTAAAGTACGAGTTTTTGACATCCCCTTACTTAGACATCACAACCGAATTCTGACTGTTTGCCTTCATCAAGGTTAGGTGAGCATTGTAACAATGGAAATGTGGTACACAACATTAATCAAAGATTTATTCAAAGATGATATGCGTATAAAAAGCTCTGCTTTGCAAGTCCCACAAAAATGTGCATCGGGTCGGATGGAAAAAAATATTGAAATATTGTTAGAGATTGTCATTGTTTTAACTAACAGCGATGTTCAAACACATAATCGCATAATGACTTCTATTCAGACACTCAATGCACTTAAGTATGACCAATTAAGGTTGTTCACACATTTCTCGCTTCAAAGTCTATTTTTGTATCCCGCTTTTCCATTATTACAAAGCTTAATGAGCCTAACCTTACTGTCTTCACCGTATGACGACAAATAGCCAGAAACCGTTTGTAGTTTGTAAGTGCGAGAGTCGTGAGCAATAACATTCAAAGTTTGAATACATTCTAAGATTTAGTTGATGAAACATGGATGTCATGTACACATTTTCCAATTTTCAGCATTCAGAGATTTTAGCTTTCATTCTTATCCTGTTTGCTAACGATACTTCAAAGAAAATATTTGCTGACGTTTATACACGTTTTCTTTTATCAGAGTCTGTTTTCTATGGAACTCCCTGCCCCCACATATCATTTGGGCAACAAGCCTGATCATGTTCAAGGCTGAACTTGACAAGTATATGTTGACTAAACCCAACCTTGAACCTGAATACACGTGCTGACTTTCCTTGTGTATAAAACATTTGTGTTGTTTTTATGAATTCACTATATTTTTAATCTGTGGTTACTGTAAAGTATTTACTTTTTGGACCATTAAAACTTTGAATAACTTTGAATAACAAGTTTCAAACCGCTTACAAAAACAGTAATTTGATAGCCATTTTTTTAAACAATTGATTGAAGTGGAGGGATATTAGTGCAGAAGTCGAACGTTAGTATTTTATCGATTCATATAGCACCTAATTTTACAAAACTAAATTTTTGGATGCCCAAAGAACAAATACATAAAATTTGGTCATCAGCTTTATCCTATTTTGAAATTTCTCAAAATTAATGATTTATTCGAGAATCATCAATTCCTCCCAAATTATCAGCAGGAAAATTGCGTTTAAGTGGATATGGCTTCCCCAAAGGGATATAGGTGACACGTCATAATGACAGTGTCAGTTGCAAACATGAAAATAGGAAATATTTTGGCCATGAAACGAAGTTAACTTTAGTTGTATCACAAATTTTATAATCTCAAATCATTTATCAAAGTTATCAAGATAATTGACAAACGCATTCGCATGCATTTTCATCAAACACACTCATTAGGTACCGACAGTTGAATCAGGATCCGCATTCAAGGAAACCATGGGAAAACAGTAAACAGAGTGTTGCTTCGTAAGCCACAGGTGAGTACAATTGACATGACCAATCAATTCAAACACATGTGCATACAAATGTAGATGGGTTGAACCCATAGGCTTTTACAAAACTATCGAATACATTTCCATCACTTCACACTACACGACAGGTTTGTGCTGTTTCCACCCATCAATAAGGGACAGTAGGACAGGATTTCGCATGACGCTTGATGAAACAGGGAAAGAATTGGTAACAAGTTGCACTTGTTTACTTATGCACTGTTGTTGTGTGTGAGGCGAGATGCATGCAAATTGTTTTAGTATCATGGTCATGCGGTTTTAAACCCAGTCTAAATGAGGGGGGCTCATGCGATTGTGAACAGGTTGGTCGTACCACTCTTACCAACAGTGGCATTACAAGCCAACTTGTGATATTTGGTGACATTTCACATAGATTGTTCTCTGCAAAGACAAAAATATCACGTGGGAATACCACGCACACTAATTTATGGAAGACGGTTGCCCATGATTAGTGCCTAAAATCTTACAGACTACGATCTATCATATTCGTATGCCGTAAATAGCAATCAATGAAATCAGGTGTAATGATTAACCCGCTATCTTCTAAATTATTTTCCGTGCGAAGTATTTTGATTCCGGTGTTGTTTTTTCGCTATTCGAAGTCCCGGGTGACAAAAATAATAATTATTATTATATTAAGCAACATACAGTTTGCTACCCGGATCACTTGTTTGTTTCGGATTAATAGATAAGGGCATAAATGTAGGACAATGGGAGTTAATGGGTTAAGCGATTCTAAATCTGCGTTTTAACTGTGACCATAAGTAAGCAACATTAGGAATATCTTTGCTTCATAAGTATTTGCAAAAATAGATAAAACTTACGCACATGAACAAATTGTCCCGAACGATGCATGATGCTTGTCTTGGTAAGATATCGCAAAAGTTTATTTTCATGTTGTCAGCTGAAACTTAATGTGCATTACCATGAAATATGTCGCTACTTGTAGTCAACATTTGCGTTTGTTGTACATCGTGCTTCCAATGTTCATTCTTAAAAAAATCTTTTAAGTTTAAATCTATACCGTATCAGAACTCACGAGAATTTGTTGTTTTGAACTATTTAACTTACTCCGCACAATATACTGCATTTGAAGGGAGTTTTCGTGTATGACCTCCCGTAAAATCCGACTGTATAACTCCAGTAAACAACTTCTAAAGTTAATTTCCACTTAGGCCACGTGAGTTGAGCCCAAGATATTATATGAAAGGAAGGCTTGCAATTTATGTTATTTCATTATTCGTGTACCTTGGTACACAAATCTCAGTCTGTTGAATATAGATATTGTTTAACAAATTATATCTACACGGTCTGCTCTCAAACAAATTCCTAGTAGTTTTGTTCGTGAAAGCGAATTAGAATTATGAACATATCTGCATTTCAGTTATTATGAACATTTGATATAAGACTCCACAATTTATTTGGAATTATTAAACATAAGAAATACATGTATTTTCAAGGAACTTATCGTGTAGAAATTGCAATGCTCCGACAAATATTATCAGCGAATCAGTAATTTGATTGCCATACAGCTCGCGAGGTTGAACTCTGGAGCAATAATCTTTAAGTCAAACCACTAAGCAAGAATAATTTACCAAATCATCTTCCAAGTTTTATTGAACGTAGAAACTAGGAAATGTATATAATGTTAGATTCATGAAAGTATTATCCGAACTAACACTAATCAAGTAATCTAAGATTAACAGGATTAACTGAATGATTCAGCGTTAATCAAATAGTATTTTTGGTTAATAGAGATCAAATTATGTGAAATATCTATACAATGTGAGGAGAGGTTCCATGTTGTTCAAATTACGTGTGTTAAGCTGCTCAGTAAAACAATTCTTGCTTGGTGCTTCTGCACAGAGTTATCTGCCAACTCACTAAGTTCAATTAGATCTCATGCATAAAAACAATTTAGTAGGTCAACCTTTCTTGGCTAGGTAATGGTAGCTGTTTTGGCTCAAAAACTATTACTTTGTCACTTGTTCTTCCAAGCTAATTACCACACAAGTTGGCAAGTAAATCAAGCAATTTTGTGGAGCAATCAAGTTAGTAGAGGTCACATTATGTGAAATATCTATAGAACGTGAGAAGAAGTTCTATGTTTTTTAATTTGTTTTCAAATAAACGTTAAATTACGCATGTTAAGCTGCTCAGCAAAACAATTCTCGCGTGGTGCTTCTGCACATAGATATTTGACAACTCACTAAGTTCAATTAGATTTCATGCATACAAACAATTTAGTAGGTCAACCTTTCTTGGATAGGTAATGGTAGCTGTTTTGGCTCAAAAACTATTACTTTGGCACTGGTTCTTCCAAGATAATTACCACACAAGTTGGCAAATAAATGGAGCACTTTTGTGGAGCAATCAAGTTAGTAGAGGGTCCAATTACTGTGAAATATGTATAGAACGTGAGAAAAAGTTCTGTTTTTTTAAAGTTTGTTTTCAAATAAAACGATAAATTACGCAAGTTAAGCTGCTCCCAGCAAAAACAATGCTCGGTGGTGCTTCTGCACATAAGATAATTTGATAACTTCATTAAGTTCATTTAAGATCTTCATGATTACAAACAAGTTATTGGTCACCCTTTATTGGCTAGGTAATGGGAGCGTGTTTGGCTCAAAAACGATTACGTTGCACTTGTTCTTCCAAGTAATTACCACACAAGTTGGCAAGTAAATGAAGAAAGTTGGTGAGCCATCAAGTTCGTAAGAGGTCACATATGTGGAAAATATGTATAGAAACGTGAGAAAAAGTTCGTTTTTTAATTTGTTTAAATAAACGATAAATTACAAGTTAAGCTGCTCAGTAAAACAATTCTTGCTTGGTGCTTCTGCACAGAGTTATCTGCCAACTCACTAAGTTCAATTAGATCTCATGCATAAAAACAATTTAGTAGGTCAACCTTTCTTGGCTAGGTAATGGTAGCTGTTTTGGCTCAAAAACTATTACTTTGTCACTTGTTCTTCCAAGCTAATTACCACACAAGTTGGCAAGTAAATCAAGCAATTTTGTGGAGCAATCAAGTTAGTAGAGGTCACATTATGTGAAATATCTATAGAACGTGAGAAGAAGTTCTATGTTTTTTAATTTGTTTTCAAATAAACGTTAAATTACGCATGTTAAGCTGCTCAGCAAAACAATTCTCGCGTGGTGCTTCTGCACATAGATATTTGACAACTCACTAAGTTCAATTAGATTTCATGCATACAAACAATTTAGTAGGTCAACCTTTCTTGGATAGGTAATGGTAGCTGTTTTGGCTCAAAAACTATTACTTTGGCACTGGTTCTTCCAAGATAATTACCACACAAGTTGGCAAATAAATGGAGCACTTTTGTGGAGCAATCAAGTTTTAATTTATGTGGTCTAAGAATAATAATGATTATACTACGCAACCTTTACACGATTATAATAACAGTACTTTCAATGATTCACGTTGTTTTATTTGCAACAAGATAAATGTGTCGTAATGAGCTTGATTAAAACGGTTGTGTCGTCCACAAAGCATAATCAAGTAACCGCATTTCGAATACTCTCATGAACTGATCAAGTGAATAAAATTCACGAAATTAAAATAAACCAAGTGGTTTTTACCATTCTTAAAGTATACGAACCAAATCATTGACTTCAAAAGCGATCACAAGGATGCTTCCATAAGAAATGTGATATGCGTTACGTGATACAAAATGGAAGAAGTTTGGGTACCAGACTGGAGGAACACCAATCCCTGCTTTAAATGAACAGCAATTCGACTGGTGTTAGATGAAAGCCATTTCCTGAATAAGCACTCTAACATAGGGAATTCGTCGAGCGTGGCATTACATTATAGACCGTCCTGATCAACGTTGTGAATAGTTCGATGGGCCTGGCACGGATGAGTAGTCACAGGCATAAACAACATATTCTCCAAAAATCGCTTATATATAATGTTCATACGTTGAGACATATAATCGAACCAGTGATCATTATATGAATCCAACCATAGAACAGACCTATCATTATCTTTGCAATAAAGGATACCCTATGAAATGCGATTTGATGATACGTGCAATTTTTAATCCTTATCATAGTGGCAATCTTAGACCGAGATAGTCAAACGCTTGGTCAACAGCATACTATCAATGGTGAACAGTTTGCAAATGCTCATCACAATATCTAAATGTGTTACATCACTACACTATGATAATTGCGATTGTGATGTACAACCATGGTCGACATCGACCAAAGAAGGCAAACAATAACAACAACGCTTGATGAGTTCAATAAAGCGAAAGGAACGACTCCTCTCGGTATTTGAAGATAAATATTGTAAAACAGCCATGCTCTGTTGAAAAAAAGTATTACAAATTTTCGCTATTCTGTGAAATTGCTGTAAAATAGACTATCATTTTACTATATTATAAAAAGCAAATCGTTCATTATATTTGCTGCTGATTAATTACGCTTGTGATAAAATCAGTCTATAATTTTTCTGGTAAATTATCGTTACTCATAATTCTCACTGTCAAATGAGTACAAATAATGTTTGCTTTAACGGGACTCACTGCAAAAAAGTGGTCATGGGCATTGAGTGCACAGCTTGCAAGCGGTGATCTCACTCTAGCTGCTCTGGCATATATAAATCTCACTATGGAATTTATGCAAAGTACCGCTGGTTGCAGTGTTATTGAGTCTGCTGCCATAAGGCTGCCACTGATGCTGCTTTTAATAATCTAAAACTTGAAAATAGTGTAATATTGCAAGCTACCACTTCCGAAGTGGTAAATGTAGCTGGAACCTCGATGAAGAGGACTAAGTCCAGTAAATTCGGTACACAAAAACGACAGCATCCCTTGTTGCCGGTTCACCGGTGCTGGACTAAATTATACAGGAATTGAATGGTTTGCGTCAGCAAGTTGAAACACTGAACAGCAATTCCTCTCCTACAAAATCTAGAAATAGAAATGTACTCGTTTGTAACCGAGCGGAACCGCTTTTTAAGGAATGCTTTGGCAGTGGTGGTTGATTCTCTGCAGCTATCCACCAAAAGAAATTCTGGAAGCTCGATTGGCTCGTTAGCCTGTTACTGTCCTGTGCAACAAAACTGAACTGAACTGAGCCTCAATACGGCGAGTTCATAGAATGCTTATTCAGTGCTGGAAGAAGGATTAAGCCCAGCAAGAGATTCGAGACACAACGATTATGACGCCATTCGGGGATCAGGTTGATCGAGGCGAATGAAACATGTACTGAGTATTCTCTCTTCTAAATATTCTGCGCAAATTGTTGAATGAAGTTTTACAGATTTGCCTAGAGCAATTGAACGATCGCGTTTACTTTGTGTTTCAACCTGGTTTCAGCTTGGTAAGATCAACCTTGAACACGACCTTCTGTTTATGAAAAGTACAAGAATAGTGTCGATAACAGAGTATGTCATCAATTGCAGTTTTTATTGAATTAGCGAAGGTAATCGACTACGTTAGTATAGTCTTTTCAAAATGCTTGTTCTTATGGCCCCCGCTCCTATGCTGTTGAAGCTTCTTATTTGTTTCCACTCTGGAAGGAAAGGCAATGTCAGTTTTAACGGTCGATCATCAGAGACACTTACAATTTACCAAAGTGCAGACAAGGATGTATTCATGTTCAACATTGTTTGGCAATTTCTTTACACTGCCTCGATACCGTTTAAGAGCAGAAACCAAGGTAGGGTATGTACTAATCCCTGACCTTATGTTTACCGACAATGCAGAACTCCTTGCTCACTTCCACGTTCAAATAAAGTCCTTAATGGACTGCATTTTGTCGTCATGCAAAGACTTCGGATGACATTAATGTTGAACAAGACCAAAGACAACAATATAGCGAAGGATATTCTTTTGTCCATTACGCTTCAAGTTCTAAAATACAAGCATAAGTGAAGAGAAGCATAAACAATAAATGTGATCAATATCATTGTGAAGTACATGATGCTGCACACCGATGAGCTATTCCAGTGTCTCGCTGTGATAATTATACTATGGACCGCCAATGACTGTTTATTGGTGTAAATTTTATAATACGCTATTCAATAATTACATGCGCAATATTCGTATATACTTCGTGATCAGTGGCTTATTCTGATTGCTATTTCTGTGTTTAGTGCAGGTTGGACATAATTCGATTATTCAAATACTACATTTTGCGTCCCGTACGACAATTTTTCATGGCAAATCCAAGTTTGAGACATCTTGACAGAAATGCAAATTCACGGGAATTTGAGGATTATTTTGAAATATTTTAAATTTGGTGGATAACATGTCCAAAAGTTAAAAATGATAGAAAGTTTGTTCATTTTCTTAATTCAGTAAAAATTCTACTTATACATTATTCCAAAAATTTGGCATATCCGGATCCTCCAATTTCAGTCCCATACGAAACTCTAAAGGTGCTTTTATTGCAACGAATGAAACCTGTACAATTTGAAGAAACTGAACGGTCGAAATTTCATTCAATGGTGCGGCAGACTAATCAAATAATTCGTGATTATATTCTTAAGTTGTTAATTCAGGCTGCAAAATGCGATTTCGGTGATTGGTTGGAAATGCAGTTGAAAGATCGCATCATTGCTGGAATTAATGACAGCGTTTTACAGAATGAACTCTTCAAATTGCCAAAACCCTCTTTCAAAGATGTTTTAGCTCACTGTGAACAGTATCTAGATGCAGCAAAGACCGGTTTGTCACCAGCAGAAAGTTCCGCCTTGTTTAATATACATAAACTCGGGAGAGCGGAGGATGCTATAGCAATGCACCAGTTTACATATCAAACTAATCGTTGTCGCGTTGCTGATAACCATTCCAATTCAATCAAAATTCGGAAGTGTGCAACATGCGGCAGACTTCGCTCACGTCATACTTGCTGATTCCGTCAGGCCAGATGTCACAAGTGCGAAAAAACTGGTCACATCCAATCTGTTTGTCGAACACCTAAAATAAATTCGACTGGTTCAATAAATGCTCAGGTTAGCGATATTTATGATGAATTTAAATCATTATCCCTGGCAGGGACACTTTTCAATTCTAGCAATATCCGTAAAAATATTTCTTGTGTTTCTAGTGGCACATCGTTAGACTTTATTCTATATACGGGTAGCGTTGTGTCGGTTATTACCCAGAGAGATCTAAAGCAGTTTGCTTCTCATGCTAAAGTCCAACCTTCTAGCCTCACATTGAAAGTCATTACGCAAAATACTATTCCTGTTGTTGGGTCGTGTATGATTTCCATCCAAGATGAAAATAATACTGCTGTCTGTCGATTCATTATTGTTAAAACTGGACCATAAATTCTCTGTTTGGAAGCAATGCACCATTAAAATTTAGTACCTCTCTTTTTTCGCTGAAGATACATCAGCGTTGAAGGATTTCATAATAAAATGCTCGCAAGCAACAGTTCGAATCCAAATACCTCAAATTTCTCTTGAAGTAAAAGGAAACCCTGTGTTTCTCGAACGCCGTCTTAATCCACACGTGAACCTTTCAAAAACGCTTTGAAGGATCTATGTTCTAGATGTATGGTTGAAAAGATTGAGTCCTCTGCTTGGGGCACACTTATGGTTACACCGTTGAAGTCTGACGGGAAGACAAAAAGGATTTGTGGTGATTATCGTCTTACATTAAATAATAGATTGTTGTAGCAAACATGCACGACAGTTGAACCCGAGGATATTTGTAATAAATTGACAGGATATAAATTATTCTCGAAGATTGATTTGAATTGCCTACTTACAAATACTGTTGACTAATCAGTATTCAATTTTAACTGCCATCAACCCACCAGTTGGTTTATTTCGGTACAAATTATTACCTTTTTGTTTGTGCAATTCTCCTGCTATTTCAACAAGTCATGATGATAATATTTGCGATATGTTTGGAATCGAAGTAAATCAGGATGATGTTATTGTGCATGAACCAACGCAATCCCTTCATGATGAACCATTATTGCAACTGTTTCGTAGATTCATTTTTAAATGTGTTGCTGTAAATCCGAAAACGTGTTTGTTTTCTGTTTCGAATTTTGAATGCCTTGGATACATTGTTGATGGTAATGGTTATAAACCAGATCCCAATCGTTTACTCCCACTGACAATGCTGAGTCTCAAAGAACATGACACAATTGAGATCTCTTATCGGTGCA
Source organism: Atriophallophorus winterbourni (assembly GCA_013407085.1). Taxonomy (NCBI): domain Eukaryota; kingdom Metazoa; phylum Platyhelminthes; class Trematoda; order Plagiorchiida; family Microphallidae; genus Atriophallophorus; species Atriophallophorus winterbourni. The sequence continues at coordinate 72,296 of JACCGJ010000970.1, forward strand.
TTGCAATATTATTCGAGGTTCATTTCAAATTTCATGTAAAAGCTTCACCATTATTTTCACTTCAATCAAAAGAAACTTTTGTGTGGACCGATAACAATAAATAATGGTTCACGTAGGCAGATTATCCTTTCAAAAGTCAATGCAGTCTTCGTCCATTCAGTCCAAGAATTCATTCCTTTTAATTACTGCTGCATCTCTTGACGGTAAATATGTTCTGCCTCGAGCGCAATGGACATCGGTACATTGGGTTTCTCGCATGTTAACTACTGCTGAAAAGTTTTATGCTCAAACACACCGTGAGGATTTACCTGTTTATTGACCATTCTAGGTTTAAACAAATTCCTGTTAAGTCATCGTTTCACCATTGTTACTCACCATGAAGCCTTAAAATTCATATACGATCAAGGTGAATTTTTATCTAATCTATGTGTAATTACAATGAAATGAAATACATTCAACTTATCCCCATATGATTAGTTACGTAATGTGCCATACACCGCAGAATTCATTTGCATCACAACCAATGTATCATGATGTTCATTCACTGGACACTATTTAAAAAATCGTAGTTCATATATGAACTTACTTTGAAGTTGATACCATGTGTTCCAACTTAACCCACAAAAATTTGGTTTTTGGAATTTTCTACCTTCTATCATCAATGAAGTAATATATGATGATTCCTAACTGTATTTTTCGTGTTCCATTTAATATGACTATATGAATACCGTCTGAACATGTAAAATAATCTTTGACTGAGGCACATGTAAATAAGCCCCTGGAACTTAGTAAGTTTTCGCGAGCCCTCCTTTATTCTGATACACATGAATAATGCTGTAGCTTACAGATATATTTGAATGCAATGCTTGCGTACGGAATGTCTACATTGTTTGTTATGAAAAAGCGAATGTCAATAACGTTGTTTGGTGGTTTGTGACTAGCTAATTCAAATTTATTTAGCATCATATATACAGAATCTTGACTCTATACTACCACTGCAATTTATCCCCGCTGCACAAAGTCCCATGTGCAGAATGTGGGACACAGTACATGGGCAGAGGAAGAAAATTCTTTATAAGATTGCTAGTGAAGAAGCACTATTACAAACTCCTACTATGGATTCATGCAGAGTATGGAAAACAAAATTCGTTCGAATCGAAAGCAAGGTATTTAATTAATTAGGGTTTCATCCATTTGAGAATATTTTTAGAAGCGTAGTACCCTACATCGCATTCATTAAACCAACATGATTACTTGGAAGACATGCATGTCATAATTTGTACTGACGAGGTCATTTAGCTTGATGACGAAACGCCACAAGGGCAGCATACCCATCACCGAATATCCGCTTACTTAAACTGAATCTCTGTATCCAGAATACACCCCTTAGTCAGAGGACGAAATGCAATATCCTGAAAAAACTTCCACGAATGGCGATAAACGCAGATTGTTAGTCAAAAGAGAAACAACGAGGGAGATACTACTGACGATGTCATCCATCAGAGTCATAAGAAAACCAGCTGTCTTCACTAATGAGCTTATAGATAAGCTCATTCAGTCTGGCTGCCTTTTATGATACGCTACTGGCAGAGCCGTTATGCCAAAAGAAAAAGATTGCACACTGTTGGAGAGGCTTTGTATGGAGTTTAGTTGACCTTGAGAAACAACCCTCTTATAGTATACAAATATGCAGCATCGAAAGTGATCGTACTCAAACAATAAATATTTTGTGCTTCTACCATTACGTTAGTCAAAGATTATGCGCAAATGGTTTTGTGACGCCAACTAAAAAACCATTGGAGTGATATTGGGTGATTTTAACGCCAGAGTTGATGCAATTTTTGGCAAAACATTATAGAAATGTTCGTGGTAAGAATTATAAATTAATATACACACATTTCAGTGTTTATATCACAAATACGAACGAAGTTACGAATAAAGTTCAGTAGAAACATCTTTAGTCAAAATTTTGGCATCAGCATGATCTTATTCTTGTTAGGCACACTAACCCGAAATGTATTCTCCCCAAATGATCATACTAGAACGCAGACTGCAACGTTGAACTTTCACTGTTTTGATCAGAACCGAAGCTTCGCCAGACCGGATTTCACAGCTCCAAATTTACTGGTAAGAAAAGGGTAGATGTCAGCCTATGGTGTGAACTTCATCTTTTTGTGCAATACGTCCAAGCTTTCACAGTCGATCTCAGCAAAATACTCCACCAGATGCATTATCTAAAATTTACCTAAAGACTGCTAAGGCCGAGTCAATTTTTCACTCAGCTAAATGGAGCGAATTTTTCGTAGCGAAACCTTCAGGAATGACAGCTATCATGGGCGAAAAGCAGTCAGCATTTTTTAGGTTCACCAGACTTTGCGAAAATGACTGTTGTGCTAAGATAAGCCTATATGTTCAAAAATCTGCGAACTGTTTATTTTCAAATAGATCCAAAACAGCTCATAAATAAGCCACTTTATCGTAACCCACTTTCGACAAAATTCACCAGACGGAAAGCTTGGTCTTCACTCTATTATATACTAAGGACAGATAGTTCTAAAGCATTTACCCGTAACACTCACGCAAGACGCGAACGAAAGCTGAATGCTTTCCATCTACGAAGCATCCGTCGTAACTTGAACATATTCAGGATGGAAAAAGTTGCTAATGCCGAAGTGCTTTCAAAATCTTGTCTACAGATCATGTTTACCCTACTACAAGTGCGCCTCCTTCGTAGATTTGTTCAAGTCTACAGAATCTAAAATGGTCGTATTCCGAAATATCAACTTTATGGTGAGTTGGCATAAGGAAGTCAACCTTTGGGCAAACAGCACTTGCGGTAAAAAAACGTTTGTAAACGAGATGTGAAAGTCCTTGACAATGACTGCGCGAGTCAGGAAGAAATTGCTCTTGACCGCTCACATTGAAAGCATTGTGTACGTCGTCGTCCAGCAAGCTGGGGGGAGGAGCTGATACAAATCTGGCTGCTGATACAGATCATGCGGTTGGTGTGCAACTGACGCCCACGCCCGATTATTGCCTTTCGTTGGCAAGCGCTGCGTAGGATATGGTTTCTTTCCGAAGCGGACACTATGTCATTCGAAAAGCTGTGGAATATGGAATATCTTGCGATTGTTAAGTACATCCCTAGTCGAAATCGACAGAATGAAGACAATAATTGTACCTCAGTTAGTTTATTATTGCACTCCCTGAATTGAAAGAAATTATCATCCTCATTTTCTTAACAGATGTCTGTGGTAAAAACATTTATCAGAAAATATTTCTAATCATCAAAAACTAATTTTACGTTATTTATCTTTAACTGTGTATAAGTGTCAGCTTGTCTAGGATTCCTAAACATTACCATAACTTGATTATCTTCTATAACTTTGCTTCAATGTTTTTTTGCAAATTTTATCCTCTTGGACTCTCAACTTGCTGGTTTAGAGAATATACTTCGCTATTTTTTATTAAATAAACATAAGAACTCGCAGCTTCACTTCAAGATTTCACCAGCGACGATCAATGTCAGCGTACCTCTTACCGTAACGAATTCAATGCACTCGGCGAACTGGTCTTGCCCCCAAACACCTAGAATTCGTGAAAGATAATCTTACTACCCAAATGCTTTACCTCTGCCCCGTAACTCCAGTTTCCTAATTCGCAATACCCACTGGTGGATTCATAAAAAATTCAATTTTTAAATGAATTCTGTTTATTCATATTTCTACGCCATAACTATATAATCCTTAACACCCACGCAAGTCGCGAACGAAAGCTGAATGCTTTTCATCTACGAAGCATCCGTCGTATCTTGAACATAACCAGGATGGACAATGTGACTAATGCAGAAGTGCTTTCAAAATCTGGTCTACAGACCATATTTACCCTACTACAAGAGCGCCTCCTGCAGAATGAAAAATGGTCGTATTCCGAAAGATCAACTCTATGGTGAGTTGGCATAAGGAAGTCAACCTTTGGGAAAACAGCACTTGCGGTAACAGAAACGTTTGCAAAAGAGATGTGAAAGTCCTTGGCAATGACTGCGCGAGACGGAAAGAAATTGCTCTTGACCGCTCACATTGAAAGCAATGTGTAAGGCGTCGTCCGCAAGCTGGGGAGGAGCTGATACAGATCTGGCTGCTGAATACAGATCATGCCGTTGGTGTGCAAGTGACGCCCAACGACCGATTTTTGCCTTTCTTTGCAAGCGCTGCGTAGGAGATTTTTCTTTCCGATTCGGACACTATGGTCATTCGAGAAGCTGTGGAATATGAAAAAATATCTTGCGATTGTGATGTACATCCCTAGTCGAAATCGACAGAATGAGGACAATAATTTCTAATCATCAAAAACTAATTTTACGTTATTTATCTTTAACTGTGCATAGGTGTCAGCTTGCCTAGGATTCCTAATCATTACCATAACTTGATTATCTTTTATAACTTTGCTTCAATGTTTTTTGCAAATTTTATCCTCATGGACTCTCACCTTGCTGGTTTAGAGAATATACTTCACTATTTTTCATTAAATATACCTAAGAACTCGCAGTTTTACTTCAAGATATCACCAGTGACGATCGATGTCAGCGTGTCTCTTACCGTTACGAATTCAATGCAATCAGCGAACTGGTCTTGTCCAAACACCTAGAAGTCGGAAAAGATAATCTTACTTCCCAAGTGCTTTACCTCTGTCCCGTAACTTCAGTTTCCTAATTCGAAATACCCTCTGGTGGATTCATAAAAATTTCAATTTTTAAATGACTTCTGTTTATTCATATTCCTACGCCATAACTAACCAACTAAATAAATAAATAAATTTTATTCTCGGTAATCCAAGGCATGTTAAACATGAACAATAATTTCCAAACGCTTTGTACAATCAAATTATAGAATGTACATTTGCAAAAAACAATTTGTTCAAGGTCATATGTTTCAGCGGAATTTAACGTTCAATAAATATAAAGGTAACGGTATTTAAACTTGCTTTCAGGTAATTGGTGCATGATTTGATATAGTTCAAAAACTCAGGCATTGTGAGGAAAAGTCTAGAATGTTATCGGCAACACTGTTGTTCAACGGATGAGGTCCATCGAAGATGCGTGAAGAATCTCTATTGTTGATGTTGCACACTTTTTCATTTTGATTGTTTAAAATAGATTGATCTTTCTTGAACATGAACCGGTTTCTTGTCTGCTAGGCAAAGGTGATTTGTTCCACTAGTTTGAGGTCTGGGGGCCAGTTTCATTTTGGTGCGGATTGAGAATTTTGCTGTGGAGAAAATACTCGGAAGCGAGAGAATGTTGTTTCGAACGTTATGAACATTTATTTAATATCAATACCCAAGAATGCCATTATTATATAAATCATAAGGTAGAACATTTAAATTAATAAGGTTGCAAATTTTTTTCTTTGGTGAGAAATGGAGCTAGATGTGATTTGAATTCATTCAAAGAGGAACTGAGTCTTATATATTTTGGAAGAAGATTCCACAGTTTAGCATATTTAATCTAAAAGAAATTGTTTATTACTTTCGTACTATATAATCCTTTGCTTTATTTTCTTGGCACGTTTGTTCTTCAAATTATCTTGCGCTGTTCTTTTCGTCTGGTTTGGATGCTTGATCTGAATGGCGTTGTATTATTATCTATATTTTCGAACATTTTCGTACTAATGTTGGCTACCATTTCCAATTTTGAACCAACAAATCATTTCTGAATCTGAAAGTTCCGCCATTCATTTGTTCACATTATTTTGCCTTAAACTTTTTTAAAACTTCAACATATATTTGATGCCTTGATTCGCCAAGAAAAATCGATTTCATTTATATAATTTGATGGTATGCTAGATAATAGTATTCCTTACTTCTTCACATCTTTACGAATGTCTTCAGATATGAGTGTGATCTTAAATGCAACAGAACACGTCCTCCAGCTATAGGTGAAGAGCAACATTTTTCTAATCTTAAGACAACAATAAGACGATACCAACTTTTTAATTATAAGTAATATTCGTAAAATAAAAAAGGCAACCGATAATCAAGTCCGTTCTTGAAATCTCCAATAGAAGTGGAACATACAACCCATTCGGGAAAATGATTTTAATAATTTAAGACCCTTTCACTGAAGAACTTCTTACGATTATTATTATTGACATGTTGCTTAGCCAGTTTCAATAAGTGGCTTTGTGTACCAACCCTTGGCACGGGAGCATACTTATCACTTGAATAGAAAGCATTGAAACAAGACATCTTTTTTAAAGTTTTCAATCAAATCCCCATGTAGATGCTCCCATTTCGGTAAGAAGGCTCAGCAATAGTTCATCATACGGCTAACCTGATTGCCTATCAGCCATACGAGTAACTAGTTTCCGAGCAAACTCAAGTTACCAAAATTTTCTTTTAAATAATTTGACCATGGTTCAACGCAATAGTCAAAATAAGTTCTGACGATCACTTTGTGTTGTGGTATGAAAACTTGCTGAGATCTTCGGGATAAAAATGATCGAATGCAAAAATGCGTATCCTAGCAAGTTGTGCAGCACCTGAATATTTAGCAGCTCATTTATATCCGATAAAACTGCAATAACTAAGTCAAGAACTTTCAGCACCCTATTGATCGCAAGTAAACTTTTAGTTCCAGAAACCTAAAGATTCTTAATGACTTTTGACAAGAGACAGCTCTTTGAAAATTTATTTGGTACCCCAAATGTAGCAGACCACTTGTTGACCTTTTGGATATCCTCGAGAAGATTCCTCTTCATTCAGCGTTCCGGAAGTCTCGTCGTCCTCTTCAAAATTAGTGCATGGACACTTGTTCGCGCTGTCAAATCCTTACGCCATACTTGCCTATTCGGTCAGGCCAGATGTCACAAGTGCGAAAAATTGGTCATATCCAATCTGTCTGTCTAACTCCCAAAACATATTCGACTGATTGAAGAGATACTCAAGTTAGCGATATTTATGATGAATCTAAATCATTATCCCTGGCAGTGACACCTTGCAATTCTAGCCATATTCGTTGAACTATTTCTTGTGTTTCTGGTGGCGCATCGTTACACATAATTCTAGATACGGGTAGCGTTGTGTCGGTTATTACCCAGATAGATCTAAAGCAGTTTGTTTCTCATGCGATCGTCCAACCTTCTAGCCTCAAATTAAGTCATTACGGGCATTCTATTCCTGTTGTTGGGTCGTGTATGATTTTCATCCGAGATGAACATAATACTGCTGCCTGTCGATTCATTGCTATTAAAACTGGCCAATAAATTCTCCGTTTGATAGCAACGCAAGCTTTAAAGTTTAGTCTATCTCACTTGACATCGTCTGAAGAAATATCAGCGTTAAATGATTTCACAATAAAATGCTCGCAGGCAACAGTTGGAATGCGAATACCTTCAATTACTTATGAAGTAGGAAGAAGCCCTGTATTTCTCAAACGCCTTCTTATTCCATACGGACTCTGTGAACCTTTGGAAAACGCTTTAAAATGTGTATGTTTTAAATGTATGATTGAAAAGTTTGAGTCCTCTGCTTCTGGCACAACTATCGTTTCACGGTTGAAGTCTAACTGGAATAACCCAAGGATTTGCGGTGCTTATCGTCTTACATTATTATTATTATCATTATCACGCACATGCGACCACAGTTTCTGTGCTCTCCACATTCATCAGGTAGAAACAGTATGATCAGGATACGCATGACTTCAAATATTGGGAAATGTTGAACATGATGCAAATTGGCATAGTCCACATTTGAAATCACGCAACATTTTAGAAAAATGCGATGCTCCATCAGAATGTCGTTTTAGCGATATCTTTATTTGCTTAACGGGAATAGCGCATGATTTTGTGTCCTAAAACATTCCAACGTGATTATACACCCTGGAAAAAATGATAATAATAACAACATAATGGCAATATCAATATTAATAATAATAAAATATAAATAATATATGTCCTTGGTCAACCAAGGCATAAAATGCAAAATATGTACAGCAAAAGAAAATAGGTGTGTACAAATGAGCAAACAAGGCTGAATTTTTGAAAATATTTGTGTGCTCTATAATGGAATCGAATGTAAACTAGGTAAGAATAAATTTCTCAATAACTGAAAACAATCAAGTTCTATTTAGATTTTATCAGGAGAGCCATATTGGTCAAATGTAATGAACTGCTTTTGGTTCGATTCTTCGCCAAGCCTTCAAGATTCCTGGAAAATAACGGACGCTACCCCCATGCCATTTTTACCTCACCTTGTCTCATCCGCCACATTTCTTACCATATTTTTTATTTTGAAAGCTTCGTGTTAGTTTTTTAATCATCTCAACCAACCATTCCAAAACAGTCAATATATATATTCAAAAAGCTATAAAACACGAAAACATCATGCGATTGTGATGTACATCCGTGGTCGACATCGACCGAAGGAGGCCAACACATATGGAAACTTTATTATGAATATTTTAATAACACTCACATTTCTCTCTACATAATTTCATTTCATTTCTGCTCCAATTTTTTTTAGCATTTTTGCTTTCGTTTATTATGATGAAATTTAAGAGAAACTTTATTGTTTTTATAAATTAAGATGACTGCTATGTTAGACGATAAACGGTCAGGATTCTTGAGGTTCAATGGTAAGCCAACAGATGAGAAGTTCCGACTTACAAGTGCATCTAAAAATAAGGTACGGCTGTGGATACTGAAAATTTTCACGGTATGTATGATGAGATCAACAAATCCATTTGTCCAAATAATTTTAAAACGGCTCCCATTAAGTCTGTATCTGGTAAGAAGAAGAAGAAGAAGAAATTGACTTTATTCTTGCACACGAATTTTCAGTTGTTAGAATAATTTCACCACAAATTAAAAAAAATGATTAACATGTCCCGATATCGAGTTACAATTTGTCGACCGAACGATTTTTCTTGTCCGTTTTAATTGAAAGACATACGATCCAGTTTACTATCAAAAGTTTTTGGGTCAAACGTTTCACTGCAAGTCCCGGTATCTCGTACTTCGTTCTAAAGTGCACGTCTAAATTTGACCTCAGTTGATCCGAAAATATTTGATGCATTTTACCCTTGGAGAAATTAATTGTATGCACGGCCGATTTGTAGGCCCCGCAAAAATCGATTGTCGACAAAACTAAACAGATGGTAAAGCACTCAGCTTCTCCATACTTCAGGGACAGAACAGTTTTACGCATGTACTTAAAAATGTTGAGTGGTTGCGAACCATTGAACATCTATATACTCCCCCTACACTTGATAAGCTCAATAGTGCTATCGACCGCTTATCTAAATGGAAGGCCGCTGGTGACGACGGAATCTCACCTAATCTTATCAAATGCTGTAAAAAAGATTATCACAGCCTCTTTACAGCGTTATTACAGCTTCTCCAGTGCCAGCTGGGAGAGTGTCTGACAAGAGATGCGAGACACCAAAATCATCACACAACTCAAGGTCGCGCGTTTTTCGAAAACGCTACGTGATTCTCAAATACCGTAAATACCCGCGTATAGGACGCTACCATGTATAAGACGCAGTGGATATTTGACCCTAAAAACGACGAAAAAGCTGTGTACCTATGTATAGGACGCATCCTAATTTTAGTCCTTAATTTCCATTAATTTTTTATAGAAACGGTGAACTTAAGTCAATCACGGTGACCTCCAAACAATCGCTATGATCATCGTGTGTGCTGATTGCTGACTCATTCATCCTGTCAGTCAGCAGATGTCTGTCTAGACTATGTAGACTATCGTGGAAAGTGCACTTCTCATTCTTGGTCGTCATGTCGAATGATTGGATGACATTTTTAAGGAAAAGTTTCTGCTCCAATAAGAGTCAAATACTACTCCATGATTGGTTGATATTAACATTTTCATGATTTTGAAGATACAGTTCATTATTACCCTTCAACATGACGAAGACAAAACGACAGAGCTATACTTCAAACTTTAAAATGGAAGTGATCAAGTACGCGAAAGTACACGGGAACCGGGCAACTGAGCGGCAATTTGGTCCGACTGAATGCATGATCAGAAAATGGAGAAAAGCCGAAAGTAACATTAAAGAAATGCGAAAGGTGAAGAGGGCGAACAGAGGCTCGAAGGCTCACCACCCTAACCTGGAAAAGGCGCTCATTAAATGGATTCAAGATACGCGTCGAGACAGTCTGGGGGTCAGCACCATTACCGTTCGTTTACAGGCACTAAGATTGGCGAAAGAGCAGAGCATTGCAGATTTTAAGGCCTCGATGAACTGGTGCAGGAGATTTTTTGGAAGAAATAACCTATCAATAAGACGAAGAACTACCATTAGTCAGCGACTACCCAGCGACCACGAGGATTTATTAAGGAAATTTCAAAGTTATGTCATCAAGATGCGTCAGAAATACGACTACGACATGAGCCAGATTGGAAACGCCGATCAGACTCCGCTGACGTTCGACCTGCCATCCGAGACCACAATAAGCATTAAAGGTGCAAGGTCTGTCACTATGCGATCGACTGGAAATGAAAAGAACCGGTTCACCGTGATGCTTGGGTGTATGGCTGATGGCACGAAGTTACCACCGTACGTCGTCTTCAAGAGGAAAACCATGCCTAAAGACAAGTTCCCGAGTGGTGTGATAGTCAGGGTGCAAGAACACGGATGGTTCAATGACAGCTCAATGGACGATTGGCTGAAAACAGTATGGATGAAACGCAAAGGTGGTCTGGAGAAACAGCGATCGATGCTTGTGTTAGACGCCTTCCGATGCCATACAACTAACAATGTTAAATCAAAATTGAAGTGGCACAATACAGACCTCGTCGTCATCCCCGGCGGCATGACCAGTATTCTGCAACCGATGGATGTCGTCGTGAATAAGCCATTCAAAGCAGCATTAAAGCAGAAATGGGCCGAATGGATGATTAATGGTAAGCATACTTTCACCAAGTGCGGCAACATGAAAAAAGTTGACATGCCTACGATCTGCCAATGGATAGTAGATACCTGGAAAGAATTGCCAATCAAGACCGTGGTGAAGTGATTCAAGAAATGTTCTATCAGCAACATGTTAGACGGCACGAAGACGATATTCTCTGGATGGACGACCCAGACAACGATGGTGACGACGAAAGGGAGGAAGAGCTGGACTATCATGATGATTGCATAACACAACAGGAGTGGGCTGCTTTGTTGAATAAAGACAGTGACGACGAGGATAAATATTGTACCGGTTTATAAAATAAATTTTTGATATTATGATAAATGCTTAATTTTTATAATAAAAGTATCCATGGATAAGACGCACCTGGGTTTTTAGGGCAACTCATGAAAAAAAAGTGTGTCCTATACGCGGGTATTTACGGTAATTTTTATAATAAATGTATCCATGTATAAGACGCACCTGGGTTTTTAGGGCAACTTATGAAGAAAAAAAGTGCGTCTTATACGCGGGTATTTACGGTACTTCATAATCACGAAAACATTTTATTTTATATCTCACAATCTTTTGGGTAACATTTCATCTTACACTATTTTAATCACATACACTGAAAAATCTATCTCGACGCGAAATAATCCAGCAGCAGGACAGGGATACGCTTCTTTTAAAAAGTGCTTACCTTGAACGCTACACAAATGGGCGTTTCAAAGTTGTTGAGGATAAAGAGCCTCAACCACATTTTCATGGAAAGCGTTCAAAAGCGCCCATGACTGGCTTGAAAACTTCCATAAAAGGGATCAACGTTAGCCACCATAAAATGTTTATGTCATCTGCGGTATTTGTCATTGAAGATTTACTCCAAAATGGCCCGCCAGTAGAATACGAGCGCATAGAAAACTCGCTTTTTAGTAGGCTTCTGAACGAGGAAAATCTATGTACAACTGTCATTAGGCCGGTGCAAGCTCGCTCGCAAGGGCAGTCTAGCCACTTATCAACTTCTGTTTCAAAAAACGGGGTATCAGCGACGGTGCTCCCACCCCAAGTAAAGTAAGATTAAAATGTGCGCAGAATAAAAACACCCATGTACTGTACACAAATGCTTGCAGTATACGTAATAAATGGGGTGAGCTGCAGCTTGCTGCACTAGAAAACCCGGTTGACACAATTGCCATCTCCGAATCGTGGTTGAAACCAGATGATCATGTTCCGTCATTTGTATCAATTAAGTATGCCATCTATCGTCAGGATAGGGATACTGGTGCTACGGGAGGGGGAGTGGCAATTATGATAAACGAAGATCTCCCCCACAGTGAGACATCGATAAAGATCGCTTCTCACTCAATCCAACTAACATCGGTATTTCTTACTGTCGCTAGGAAAAGACTGGCACTTGCATGTGCTTATAGAAGCCCGACTGCTTCATAATTAGACGACCAATTACTGATAGACACATTGGAAGTACTAAAAGGGCAATGCAACGCATTACTAATTGTTGGAGACTTCAATCTCCCGGGCATTGATTGGCGTACTGAAATTTCTTCACCAGAGTCAGTTGAGTCGCAATATCTAGACTGGTTTCATGTCGGGGCCTTTTATCAACATGTCAGGAACATACAAGGTTTAGGACAGGACATACTCCGTCAACTTTAGATTTGGTTCTATCGTCTCATGAAAGAGATATTTATGGAATCAAATACCTTTCGCCACTAGGCAAGAGCGATCACGCTGTAATTCTTCTTGACTGGACTTTAGTGCATCCTAGTCCCCAAGTAAAGATGTCCCGCAACTTTGGTCGAATGGACATCGTCCAACTACAAACTAAAGCAATGAATCTAAGTTGGGAACCAGACGAATTAGAACCTAGTGTAGAAATCAGGTGTAATATTATAAAAGGGCACCTTTTACAACTACGTGATAATTTTGCTCCTCTACAACCAGTGAGAACGCGAGGAAATCCACCCTGGTGTAGCGCGTCTATTCGCAAGGCTATTAGATGTCGTGACCGTAGCTGGAGGGCTTACAAATTCTGTGGAACTCACAGATCTAGACTGCAGTACATACCAGAAATTCAGCTGTTGCGCTGCAAAGGAAAGCTAAAAGGGACTTCGAATCCCGACTTGCCAAAAAAGCAAAGATTAACTTGAAAGCTTTTTATGGCTATGTTCAGTTCAAGCGATCATTAAGAGAAGAAATAGGTACGTTAGTGCTGGACGATGGCAATACGGCTTTGACTGCACCGGAAAAAGCCGATGCGTTGCATTCATTCTTCTGCAGTGTTTATCGGCGCGATTCAGGTAACTGTTTAGAAACTCACGAGTGCAGAGCACCTCCCTTTAGCTCGGTGGAGGTTAATCAGGAAATGGTCACCACAGTTCTGTCGCAGCTGGATAAAACTAAGTCAGCTGGCCCCGACGGTATACATCCGGCTATTCTTCAACCGCTTGCGAATATAGTTAGCCTTGCAATCAGAAATCTTTTCGAAGCTACCTTACTCCAGGGTATACTACCGGATGATTGGAAACGAGCGGCGGTAATAGCCATATACAAAAAGGGTCCCATTTCGGATGTACGCAACTACAGGCCAGTAAGCCTGACAAGCATTCTTTGCAAGTGCTTGGAAAAAATCATTCGGCACCAGGTATGTAAACATTTGGTAGCCAATTCCTTACTATCCGATGCCCAGCACGGATTCTGGAAAGGAAGGTCCTGCCTAACCAATCTTCTAAGCTTTCTGGACGAAGTGACATTACGCCTCGATGAAGGGAGAGTAGTCGAAGTCTGCTATCTTGATTTTCAAAAGGCATTTGACTCGGTGAACCATAGGTACCTTCTGCACAAACTAAGTATGTGTGGCGTCACAGGTGACCTACATCGATGGTTAGACAGATTCTTATCTAATCGCACTAACTTTGTTGTAATTGCAGGGGAGTGCTCGCAGGAATCACTGATTCTCAGTGGAGTGCCTCAAGGCTCGGTGCTTGGTCCATTACTTTTTCTTATTTTTGTAAACGACCTGGCAGCGTGCTTGAGTTCACGCTGCTTCCTGTTTGCTGATGATGTTAAGATCCTAGGAACCGACAGTAGAGATACGCTTATCTCTGATTTAGAAAAAGTAATCGAGTGGACAAAGACCTGGGACTTGCCACTAAACCTGGGGAAGAGCTGTCTTCTGACGACTGATTTAGCGACAACCCAACTAGAAGTTGGAGAAGGAACTATCAGAATAGCGGCTGCTCAGAAAGTGAAGGATCTTGGCATTACTATAACAGGCGATTTTAAATGGGCTACTCAATGTGCCGAAGCTGCAAACAAGGCTCGCAGAGAATTGTTCAGACTTCGCTCAGCGTTATCTTGCCGAAAACCTTCAATCTTCATTCCCTTATACAAAGTAGTCGTGCGGCCTCACTTGGAGTACTGCGTTCAATCCTGGGCACCGTACTTAAAAAAGGATATAGCATGTCTCGAAAGGGTCCAGCGCCTTGCGACTAGGATGGTTGAGGGTCAGGCAGGTAAAACTTATGAGGCTAGACTCAAGGACCTCGGTTTGTTCTCACTAAAGAGACGGCGGCTGCGAGGTGACCTAATAGAAGCCTTCAAGATTCTAAAGGGTCTTACGGGTGATAATATTACTAAAATCCTTAAACTTGCCCCTAAAGCAGCTACAAGGGGTAATTCCATAAAACTTCTTAAGAGTAGGCCCAGGTTGCGGGCACGTGAGCACTTTTTCAGCAACCGTTCGGTCAACCTCTGGAACAAGCTCCCAGATTGTATAGTAAGCCTTCCAAATGTGTTGAGCTTTAAAAGGGAATTAGACGTTAAATGGTCTATCATATTTCCGCACATTGTCTAATAAAAAACTTTAAAAAAAACAAAAAAACGTATTTTTACATTAAAGTATTTGAAAATATTCGAGACCGATCGGGAGTCCATAATCATGAAAATAAAGTTTGCAATGAATCGGTTATAGTATGTTTTTGGTAACGTTTCGCTTCTGAACACAGAAGCTTCGTCAGACCAAGGGTGTCGGTACGAACAGTGTTCAGGTATAAATGACATTCTCTTGACCAATCCTGAGTTCACTAAGCTAGACAGAGGAGATCAACATAATTGATCACACCTCCTAATTGCTGTGTTCATCCCTAATTGTTTATTAATTGGTCAGGTCAGCGTATGCCGACACACTGCTTACGTAATCATGTGCGTATTAGGTGTGATGTTCGTTAATCCTAATCCGCTGCAAAACCGAACGCCAGATTGTTGAGATATCCGCCCCATCCACCTTGTTCACCGCATTCGCCCCAGCCTTTGTTATTTCAACAGCCTCGGCTTGAAGTCTTTCCCTATAAGATTTCACACCCCGTCTTATCACTTTCACGTTATCAAGATCTACGCTGTGTCCAGTGTCTAGCACGTGTTCAGCTAGGGCCGAATCCCGAATCCGTGATTGATATTCACTGGGATTGCGGGGTCGCTTTTTCACACTTTTCTTGTGTTCGTTCAACCTAGTGCAGAGTTCTCTAGACGTTTGCCCAATGTAAACACCAGCGCAACCCTTGCAGTTGATTTGGTAGATGCAGTTCGTCGCACAACCTAAAGGAGTCTTATCATTGAGATGCATTAATACGGAGCGGAGAGTTCTACCTGCCTTATATGTTACTCTAAAACATGCGCTATACAAGATTCGACTTATTCCTTCGGAGGCGCTTTTGACATACGGTAGAGATACCGTAGCTCGCCAAACTTTTCCGTCTTCGGTTGCGTATGTTTAACTCGGTTCAATTGGCGCTTAATTAAGCTCGTCTTTTATACTGATAATCGTGATCATGAATTGTAAGTTTGGAGCCAGAAAAAGTACCAAGCAACACGAAGCCGAAAAGCAGATAAGTAAGCGGAATATGCAAAAACCAGCTCGTTTTTATAGTTTTACTGCATGCGATTTTGTGATTTTTGTTTCTGTTTCCTTTTTTATCAAATATAACAATAATATCGGATAAAAATTATGACACACAACAAAATGGTATGGTATGATGGTATGAAAGCACAAGCCTGATCCAGGCAAAGTGCCGCACAGTCAGAGACTGCACGTGGGCTAAGATACTGTCAGGTTGCCCAGGCCTAGACATATATGAGGGGGGAAATAGAAATGGTAGTGAGACTCCAGCGTGTTTCAGCATGCAGCTCACTGCCGTTGGCCAATCAATTTAGCACGATGTTAGCCGCACAGCACAGAAATGCTGCACGATTGTACACAACAAAATACACTACCACAACTGACTTCGGTTGGAAGCCGTAAGGTTTCCAGCCAATTAATAGGTGCATCTTTTGGACCCCACCCAGGCAAACGAATACGTGCCACGTCATGGACTGGGCACCCGATCGTTTCCTCCTGTTTCTACCAGCCTCTGCGAATAAGGTACGGTATTGTGAACAGTGGTGAGGCATTCTTAAAACATATCCCAGCCATTCCAAGCGAGCAAGCCTCATCATTTCCGTAATCCTAATACCCGCTTGCAGACATATATATTTGTACGCGATGCTGCTGCGAAATGTATGAAAGCCTACACAGGCAACGGGTGTCAAAAAGAGAAAGCCGACTGGTATCTTTAGCTCAAATAGACCAGGATGTGTTGTATACTCGATCTTTGACATGGAGTGAAACATTGCGTCGACGCCAAAAATAGCGAAGTTTACGGAGTAGAATTCAATGGACCATCTGTTACTAGCCAGCTAAATTGCTCGTAAAAATGCTCCGCCTAACGAAACAAGCGGCGCTTTTCGTTAGAATATTATAGTACCCTCGTTCTGTGTGATTGTCTCGCTGACTTCAATGGTTTTAAAACATGTAGACCAATTCGCTGGAACAGTCTTTGAACGTTACCCGAATTTCTAGTTATCTCTATTTCCTCGACATTTTTGTGCAAGTATGCGGTGCTTCTGTACTGCGTGGGTCACCGTACTATTGTGGCAAGTTCGTTCGAAAGCGCGTAATGATCACTCATCGCGAATGCACCTCCACACTATCTATTTTCTAACGGCACTGATCTGCATGCGGAAGCACACTGAAGTTTCACTGCTATTCTCCGTTCTATCTTTCTAGCCTTGGGCAACTTGACACTTGATTTCGAAAGAAGTTTCGCTGATGATGTCATCTAGTTTGATGACGAAACCTCCGCAATCAACTATACCAGCTCGGAGAACAACTTGACACTATTTTAGCTCACGCACGGTTTCTAACTTTTCGGTACTTTGCCTTGATCGAGGCTTATTATTTCATAGGTTCTTTTTCACATTTGACAAATAAGTTTTTAATTAACCTCCCTGAAACCGTCGCGAATCACTAGTGGTTTTTGGTTGGAAGACGACTTTCGTGAGCGCTGATTTCGTCTTACATATGACGCGGCCAAATAATTGTATTCTTCTACGGTAAATGTAAACCGAAGGCGGAGACATTCTACTATGTCTGAACTGAGCGGCAGCGTATTATATTCTTTCAGTGTCTCAAACCCGGAAGCTTGTCCCGAGGAGCTAATTGTCGGACATTTCAGATAATCGTGCATGTTTTGGCCCCAGTGGCTGTCTCATTCGTATAGTGTGAATCGCAACTTTGTAAATGGGTTTTTAGTTAAAGATTTATCTCGGACGCACAAACCACTGTAAAACGCAATGTACGCTCAAACATTCCTTGACTCCACTTCATCTTTCGCTTCACTGTTCGGTAGAATTCGAACCCAGGTGTTCAAAGACTGGAATACTTAATCTGAAAATCGTGAACACGAGCGTTTGATGGATGGCGTTGATGGCCTCTTTCGGTCGATATCGACCATGGATGTTTGGTATGAAAGCACAAGCCTGATCCAGGCAAAGTGCCGCGCAGTCAGAGACTGCACGCGGGCTAAGATACTGACCATTAATGTACATCACAATCGCATGAAATTTCTTGTTCTAAAGCTTTTTGATTGACTAAACAGCCAATTTGGGTGGAACAATCTCTCCCGCAGCGCTGGCAACGATAGTCTGAACTCGGTTGTAGGGCGTCAGTTGCACACCGGCGGCGTGATCTGCGTTCAGCAGCCAAGAGCTGTATCTGCTCCTCCTCAGCTTGCAGACGACGCTTTACACAATGCCTCCAATGTGAGCGGTCAAGAGCAAGTTCTTCCCAATTCGCGGTGTCAATACCAAAAGCTTTCATAGCTCTTTTGTAAACGTCTTTGTACCGCAAGTGCGATCTGCCCAATGGTCGACTTTCTAATTGCGTAAACGCAGACAAATATTCCTTAATTTTCGCTACCTTTATCTTGGAATCGATTTCTGTAACTTAAATACTGGTACCATCTAAAAGCCTCTGCAGCATTTGTATTTTCACCAAGAAATACATCATCTGCGTAGTCGATATTAACGATTCAGTGATTCGTCTAAACATGCACCCAATCGGTTATCTGCTAGTAACTGCTTCATGATCCGGACAGCAACATCAACAGACAGCAACAACAACACAGAATCGGCGATAACGGACATTGTTCCCTGATTCATGTTTGCAGTAGTCAACCGGACCTTCACAAGGTCTTGTTGCCCAGAATTAAGCAGAAATTGAAATGTACGCTAGAAACTGCGGAGTTGTAGTGAATTTTCTGTCCCAGCTCATTACCATTTGCGATACAACAATGCGAATGTTAGCTAATTTCAATGGTTGGGACACGTTTGAAGAATCCATCCTCACCGCTTATCACACGGCGCCGTGTTCGCATAATAAGGAAGAGGTTGAAAGGAGCAGCCAAGTGGCCAGTAAATGATATTGCGTATATGGCGATGAAGCTCACCGTAGAACTGGTTTCAGAAGGAAATATTCGTTTACCTCGTTGGTGTATAAAGCTTCGCTACACAGTTGGTTAGAAACTTTACCGGATACAGCTACATTATTACGTGCAGTAAAAATACAAAAAGCTGCTTATTTTTATATTCTTTAGCCTTCTTTTTACGTCTTTGCTTATCTGTTTCCTTTATTCATGTTGCTTTGTACTTTGCCTGGTGTCAGATAATAGATAGCGATGATGATCAATGTAGCAGCACAGGTATGCCGGTGCTGCACACCTACGTGGCATTAATTTTGTTTCTCTTTCTTTACCAGCCTCATTATTTTAAGTAATGAAAGGATTGGACGTAGATCGAATTGCTCGGAATCCAAAATACGCGTCTTACAAATCTAAGTCAATTCAAAAGAAAAGAACCATCAATGACTTGTTCGAGGGTGTAGAACAGGAAGCTTCTTATAAAGATAAGCGTGGCCGACCATGGTTGAAGGACCCAAAAGCTTACGTTAGACGAAAATTGAAGGAAAAAAATGACAAAGTAGCTTTTGCCAGTAGTTCAGAAGATGACGAGGTTGAACAGCAGTCTTCTTCCTCTTCATCAGATTCCGATCTGGAATTCGACCCGTTTCAATCCATAGCAGATATTTGTGGTGAGTCCACACTTGATACGTTAATGTTTGTGTTACGTTTTTGATGAAAGTTTTTGATGTTTACCTTCTCGGGGTGGATTTTTCAATAAACACAATGACTGAGTGTTGTTACTCATTTTTCTCCACACCACAGTGAAAAGTTATACAAGTCCTGTACGCAAGTTTCACTTGTTAACCTTTATCTTGTGGCGTATTTTTTCGATTCGCATCAGAAGTGCTTATGCGCACATATTCTATTTTATTTCCGTTTCTCATATCTGTCTAGGCCTGGGCAACCTGATAGTATCTCAGCCCATGTGCAGTCTCTGACTGTGCGGCACATCGCCGGGATCAGGCTTGTGCTTTCATACCATACATACAGTACTGAATCGCAATACAAGCTTGACACAATAAAATCTCAAGTTTACGTGCGGGGTTCGAATTCCGAAGCTACAAAATCTTTAGAGGATTCTACACATAGACACGGTACGTATACCTCGAATAAAACCCGCGTTCAATCAGGTTTTTGAACGAGTAGAGCAAAGTACACACGACAACTTATGTCTTTTGTTGCCGTACATCATAACTGGCTTTCCTCTGTCTAAAAGGATGCCTTTAAGAATACCTTCACGGAACACGACTTTCGCTGTTAGAATGCACGGATTCCAACCAAGACGGACCACTCCAACTACAGCTAGTTAAGTTATGAGCACATCTTACATTAGCTAAATTCTTGTGAATAAGACATTATTCCGGAGAGTCCGGAACGCGTTGCATTGAACGCATTAATATTGCCAGGTGTATTCACAAAACAAAGAATTGACAATACCAGCGGTTGTGGTCTATTGCATCCACGAAGCTACTTTGCTTTCAAGCGTGTAATCGATCAATGGGCTATGCTCTCCGCTCGACTGCACGCGGTCTGAAATACTGCTAAGTTGCCTATGCTCAGGTAGGAATTTAATCAGACTATAGTTGCAGAAAACTAATTCCGAATTCTCTGTTGTAACTGATTACAGATAACAATTAGTATGTGATATTTCTCATGCTCGTTTGACCGGATTTTTATAAAGTTTGTGTTCTATACTGTTGGCAAGCGATTTCTTCGCCTACTGTGTATTTTTGTATGTATGTATGTATGTATGTATGTGGGATCATCATAGGCGTCAATACGCCGTTAACAATTACCGAGTGCTTGACTGTTATACAACTATGACATGGTAATAAGTTCTAGATGGGATGGGGAAGGGTGGGACTTGAAAAGCAACTGAAACTATAAAAGACACATTGGGGTGAGTTATCTACACCGCAAATCAAGTAAGTGTTGTGAACGAGTAGAGCTACATCAGCATGACAGCTTCCCGGCGGCTCTCACTGTCACGCATCATAACAAGGTTTCCTCGCCACTTCACTTGACAATAGACAAGATTAATCAAACACTCTAAGAAGATGTCTACAGCAAGACCGCCACTTAACACGATTTTGAGCCATATCACTCAGGGTAAGAAGACACTTCGAATTCTGATCTCTTGGACCCTAACCTAGGAAACGGGTCGCCCCAATCGCAACTAGTTTAATGGCCAAAGCCTATATCTGTTTGATCCAAGTCAGTCTGGCCACCCTCACAACAACGCCGTTCCGATGCCATTAGAAAAGCGATGATTTCTCATTCGCAATACGTGGTCTAACCAGCGAAGTCTAAGCATGTTAACCTGGTTTTCGATATCTTGGATATGATAGGATATTGCAAGCTTGAAGTAATTTAAAGTGCCGCACAGTCATATGACTGCACATATGTTGAGATACTATCAGGTGGCACAGGCCTAAGCAGATAGTTTAAACGGAAAATGGCGTTAATACTCCAACAGGTTTTCACTTAAAGCTAAGTTCCATCAGCAAATCAATGTTGCACGGCGTTATCTGTTTAGCGCAAAAGTACTGCACGATTGGACACCCATTCACCCACCATACTTGGGATTTATCATCGAGGCGGAATAACCGCCTTTTTCTCACCCCTCATGATGCAACATCTTCACTCACCATATTTTTATGTTTCGTTCGTCACATCAAGATGCCGATTGGAATGAGTTAACTAAGGACGCGGTCCCCGCGACCAGCACTGGTCGGCGTCTTGCTCTGCTACACTTTGACTGGGACAATGCTAAGGCGGAGAATATTTACATGGTTCTGGAATCTTTTCTTCCTCCAAAAGGCCACATAGAATGTGTCACGGTGAGTTCTCACAGTTCGCTTAACCGATTAGCTTGGATTTACATGTGTCACTCATAGGTGGCGTGTATTTCTATTTTTTCTCCATACCTTGAATAGATTCAAGCTAATTAGCGATTCGGGCTGTTTTTATTGGTTTGAATCAGTGCTTTGTAAGATACATAGATGCAAAATATATCAGCACCCAAACCCCAACGTGTTTCCGCATGCACCTCATTACCGCTTATGCAGATGTGCAATCGTGCGGTACATTCGTGCTGTGCGGCTAGCACCGTGCTAAATAGTGAGCTGCATGCTGAAATACGCTGGAGTCTCACTACCATTTCTATTTTTCTTTCCCTTATCTATCTAGGCCTGGGCAACCTGACAGTATATTAGCCCACGTGCAGTCCGTGACTGTGCGGCACTTTACCTAGGCTAGGCTTGTGCTTTCATGCATATGCATACATTACCGCTTACTCATTGAGGCTTGCTATGGATGATGACGCTGATCTAAGCACATTTCTGATTGTTGAACCACGGAAACTCGAACCCGCAGCCTTTCGCGTAAAGTGATCACCTAATCAATAAAAGGTATAATTCCGTATCTACCCCCATTCACGGTTGTGCAATTGTTCAGTACTTCAGCGCGGTGTGCGGCTAACACCGCGCCACCGGTAATAAACTGCATGCGAATACACGCCGGAGTCCCACTTCCATTTCTATTTTCTTTCTCATATCTGTGTAGGCCTAGGCGACCTTACAGTAGCTTAACCTGTGCGGCACTTTGTCTGGTTCAGACTTGTGACTACATACTTACAGACATCTATCCCTATACGTTGGATCAGGTCGTCCTACTTGTACTTTCCCTACAAAGTACAATTTATAATCCCCCGCATACATACTAACCTGGCTTTGACAAACCATAAACCCACGCTTTTATTGAATATGATCACAACTCTTCACTCCAAAGTATAGTGATGTTTTCTACGCTGCTGAACTGATTGACACGTCCACATCGTGCTGCATCAACATTTTCCTCGGTGACATGTATGATAAACTTCGCCGCGTTCTTCAATTTCATATCACAATTAGCTTAGCAGCCTCTCTAGATAAAAGGTACATGTTTCCGAATATCATCACCGCATATTACTTCCACACCCCCGTATACTTGTTTAGATCTACCCCTCTGAATTCGGAATCAAACGTTTGGCGGAAGAAGCAGTCAAGGGCCCACCGGAATTGCTCGAAGACTCGTGTGAAGATGGCAATTCCGATGCTGAACAAGCTGTCTCAACTGCAAACGAGACCGAGAAACCCGATTTGCCGATTGACGAGGAGACCGTAGACATTGAGGACAAGTCCGGGTGGCGTCGAGCGTCTAGCCGCGTGAAACGGCGCATTCGGCGTTATCAGCTGGCTCGATTGAAATATTTCTACGCGATCATCGAGTTTGATAGTGCCGCTACCGCGGAGGCGGTCTATGCGGCATGCGATGGATTTGAATATGAGAGTTCCGGGGCTCGTCTGGATCTACGATTCGTGGGCGATGATGAGGTGTTCTCGGTGAGTGTGTGAAATCATCAGCGTGGAATTTTATTGAATGTCGAGTTAATGCTAGGCTGTGCCCTAGCTGACTTATTGTCAGGTTATCGAGGCCCAGACAAATTCACGATGCCAATCGACTGTGGCGTGTCCTCGGTCGCAGCTCACTACAATCAATCCAGCCAAGTTCGTTGCACGAGATGGAACTTTTGCACATTCCTGCGGTTGATATCACGTTGTATCAATGTTTGCTCACAAGTATGAATGTGCAACCGTGCAGTACTTGGCACCATCGGATACGTAACGCAACTAGCCGTAATAGAATCTTTGTTAGCGATGTAGGCATTGTAAAACAAGTTAACATGCTTAGACTTCGCTGGTTAGACCACGTATTGCGAATGAGAAATCATCGCTTTCCTAATGGCATCGGAACGGCGTTGTTGTGAGGGTGGCCAGACTCTGACTTGGCTCAATCAGTCGAAGCCTTTGCCAGTTAAACTAGGTGCGGTTGGTGCGACCCTTCTCCTAAGTTGGTATCCAAAAGATGAGAATTCGAAGTGTCTTCTTACCCTGAGTGATATTGCTCAAAATCGTATTCAACGGCGGTCTTGTTGTAGACATCTTCTTGGAGTGTTTGATTAATCTTGTCTGCTGTCAAGTGAAGTGGCGAGGAAAGCTTGTTATGATGCGTGATAGTGCAAGCCACAGGGAAGCTGTCATGCTGATGTCACACCCCTTGATGAATGCATGTTTGATTCGTGGCGTAGGCACCTTATCCCATTGTGTGTCTAATCTTTTAAAATTTCGGTCGCTTTTAAGTCCCACCTTTCCACATATCTGTTAGAATTTTTCTTATATCATGGTTGTATGGTAGTCAAGCACTTGTTACTTGTTACCGGTGTAATGCTGTCAATGATGATTATGTCTGTATTGCAGTCAAGCACTCAGTATGTATGTATGTATGTATGATAGCACGATCCTGATCCAGGCAAAGTACCACAGTCTGAGACTGCACGTGGGCTAAATACCGTCAGGTTGTACTGGCCTAGTCAGATATGAGAATAGTAATGGCAGTGAAACTCCAGCGTGTTTCAGCATGCAGCTCACTACCGGTGGCCAATAAATTTAGCACGGTGTTAGCCGCATAGCACGAAAGTTGCGGGTAAACGAAGCGCTGTATTTTAGCGCTCTGTCGAATTGCCTACATATTTGTTGCCTTGAATCCAATGACATTACAGTGGTGCCGATGCGAATACTTTCCTGATACTGTACTATTACCCAGGCCTAGACAACCAGAGAAACAAAATGGAAATGGTAGTGAGACTCCAGCGTGTTTCAGCATGTATCTCGCTACTGTTGGCCTCTAGGCTTACTATAGGCTGTTTGGCGATAAGATCAAGCAGAGATGGTAGGTGAAATGTTACCAGCTCATGTTCTCTATTCTGACTATCATCGTATGTCGGCGGAGCTTCTATATCACAAACAAAACATTTTCCGAACATGGCAGCAACGATTTCATACAAATTTCTTTTCATGATCAGTCCCAAACATATTCCAATCATTTGCTAGCAGTATTCTCCTTTCCGCTGTCTGCTCGTCTCAAACTTGATTTATCTTCCTTTGCCACGGATGTGCAATCGTGCAGTACTTTGTGCTGTGCGGCTAACACCGTGCTAAATTGATTGGCCATCGGTGGTGAGCTGCATACTGACAGAGGCTGGAGTCTCACTACCATTTCCTGTTGTTTTTGCATTCACATATCTGTCTAGGCCTGGGCAACGTGACAGTATCTTAGCCCAGGTGCAATATCTCACTGTGCGGCACTTTGCCTGGATCAGGCTTGTGCTTTCATACCATCATACCATACCATATCTCCCTGTCTTGCTTCCAGGTACCTCCGGAACATGCGCATCTGGTTAGTGAATGCCGTGAGATCAACAAAGCGAAATACGCCCCACGACCGTTCGAGACCACCGCGCTTCACTCCACCCGCATCGGGATTAGTTGGGAAAAAACTCCAGACGAACGAACCGCATGGCTTCGGGAACAATTCAAACCGGAAGCTGACCCGAAAGTGACCCTGACGGAAAATCGAGACGAGGTTCGTTTGTCCATTCATCACACACGAGCTTGCTTTCAATCGGATTGACTGTAGCGAGTCACGATTTCGATTGAACCCATTTTCCATCACTCGATGGTACATTGAGTCTCCTGATATCGTAAGCCACGTTATTCTGCAGTACGTCTGTCCTGCATCGGCACTCCTGTAAAACAGCGGCAACGAGCTGCTGCCCAATACTAGCTCTCTGTTCATATCGGTTTGCTGATTTTCATTCGGGCACTAGCTGAACCTCTTCTGACAGAATGGTTGATAGGTTGGTGTTCACCTTGTGTTCGCCGAGCTTGCGTAGTTGTTGTTGGACGTTTCGTCATCAGGCTAGATGACATCATCAGCAAAACGTCTTTCGAAGCGTCTTGTAGGTGGAATTCGTTGGTTATTATACCGGTTGCATATCCGTTCACGGTCACTCCCGCGGATTGGTTCATGTTATGCCTTCTCCGTGAGCGGTTTCTCATTGGTCCATATGTTACAGCAGTCTCTGACTGTGCTGCACTTTGCCTGGATCAGGCTTGTGCTTTCATACATACATACATATGTTGCAGCCAGGTGGAGATGCTGGTTAATTGAGTTTGTTGTTGAGTGCCACGCTTCCAAGAATTCTCGCGCCCGTCGGTCGTTTCCTCTGGCTAATATTCTTGTGCGGTTCCAGTCGAACTGATGCCCAAATTGATCAATATGTATTGAAATCAGTGAATTTCGGTCTATATACGGCCAACTGGTGCTCATGTAATCTTGTGCTGAGTTTGCGACCTGTTTGTCCGACGTAGTTCTTTTTGCAGTTTCTGTAAGAAATCTTGTCGACGATACTCGACTGTTCTTCTTTGCCATTTTGTTTTTCGTGTTGTTGAAGTGGTTGCGAAGTGTTAATGCTGGTTTATGCGCGATGTCGATTCCAAGTGGCCGAAGTACCGAGCTACGATTTCGGACATATGTTTGATATACGGCAGAGTGCGTCTGCTTCTGTTATCTTCTGGGTTTATTTGTTGGGGGCGGTTGAACCTATTGTGTAGTCTGAAGCTTCTTAGATATCCATTTTTGTGGAAAACTTTGAACAGATATTCTTCTTCTTTTCTTCTCAGTTCATCTGTAATGCAGTGGGTTGCCGCTCTTCTGAATAGGGTTCTGACGCAACTGAGTTTGTGAGTGTTCGGGTGCTTGCTGTGAAAGTTCAGTATATGATCCGTGTGTGTGGTTTTCCGGTAGACGTAGGTCTCTAACGTTCCTTCACTTGTCCGCTTCACTTGAACATCCAGAAATGGTAAACAGCCGTCAACTTCAGTTTCCTTTGTAAATTGGATTCCTGTAAATACACAATTGAGCAGTCGATGTGATTCATCCAGTTCTGTTCGTTTTATAATTACGAAGGTGTCGTCCACGTAGCGGATCCGTAGTTTTGGTCGGATTATTGGCAGGGCAATTCGTTCCAAACGTTGCATAACTGCCTCAGCAACTAAGCTGGAAATCGGTGATTCCATTGGCGTTCCTCGGATTTGTTCATATATCATTCCATTGAACTTGAAGTGCGTTTGGAGACAGCTCGATCAGTTCCATTAAACTTTTGTGTGTCAACCGATTTCCATTATGTTCCGTTCCTTTTTCATTGAGTAAAGATGATATAGTTTGCTTGGCGAGTGTTCTGTCGATTGACGTGAAACGTCCAACAACAACAACTACGCAAGCTCGACGAACACAAGTTGAACACCATCCACATCCTAAGCTACGAATATTTTCCTCTACTGCTGGTTGATACGTCGTCGTTGTTGTTCACCTCCTTCACTCGATTTCGATCATGGAAATATATCACAACCGCATGTCTATTTCATGCTCGACGGCGTTTCACATTCGGGGAGATTATTTACCTACTTGGGCAATTGCATTAATAGTTAAATTGTGTCAACCAAGAATTCAGTGTATATTTTCAAAGAATCGACAGCTTTCTTTTAACTTTGATCATCGGTGACGTCAGAGACGGTGAGAAAACTAACTATCTATTTTCTTGCAAATCTGCCGAATTTATCCTTGATGAATCTTCATTTTTCTCAGCTCGAGAAGTACTTGGCCCTTTCGTCAAGTGGCGCTAGCACGGCAGCGAGTTCTGACGTTGACGAACCTCCGCCCGCTCCAACTGTTCCTCGAGTTCGTCGACACCGTCCGAAGAAAATACCGCCCGCAGAACTTCGATCAGCATTACTCAGTGCCTTGGGAGACAATTCAGCCGCACCGCTTGTCGAAGATGATGATGATGATGCTGTGGCCATTGCCGGAAACGATCAAGACGATGAAGAGGAAGAAGTCATGGATTTGGACGCGGATTCCGGCTCCTCGGAGGAAGATTACGATTTGGGTCCGGTAGAAAAGGTACCCAGGCGGACATCATCCACCCCGGGCAAGGTTCCGCGTATGACTCTTCCAGAGGCAATCGATGACCCGATGCATAATAGTTCCGATGAAGAAGACACAAGAGAAAATAACCGAGAAAAAAAGTTGAAAAGAAACAAACAAAAGGAGAAACAAGTTCGTTGAGATTTCTGTTCACGATTTTTATTATATATTTTTGTTTTCCGATTACTCATTAGTAGTTGGATTATTCTATCAATGGTGAGTTCATGTGTGCTGAGGATTCGCGCGCTGCGTTTTTGTCAGCGACCAGGTTCAGAACTGTTCGTTTTCGCGTAACCATCCTTGTTATATTTGTGATTTTATTGTCATAGTTTTATGATAACCACTGGTACAGTACTATCCGACGTATCGATGATGCTGTTGTTGCTACCACTACTAGCTTAGCTGTTGCTAAAATCAAATAACAGCGTACCATTCTTGTTGCACTTCAACCGAAACCATGTTCAAGTAAATAATCTCTTCGTTTCATGTGGTCTCTCAAACCTTCGTTTTTATTACAGCGAGCCAAAATCCTTGCCAAGCGCCAGAAAACACGCGAGAGACTTGAAAAACAGGCAACTCTGGTATGTATCGATTGTTTTATGTCTCTACTATTGGCTCTGCCAATTTTATGGCTTCACCTTTTTACCGCCTGCGATGGGTAATCTGTGATTGGCTTTCTTGCTTTTCTACTTGCCAGTACACTCACTTTCTATCCGACTTCACGTGACTTCAAATGTGTCCTTTTTACCGTTTTTCACCTTGTTTTTCACCATTCACGTAATTGTATTAAACTTTCTATTATGGTGTTTCGTGACCGCCCATCCCTCAAAGTGCGTTCACGAGCTCATGTTTCGTTCTATCAAGGTCACATTCGAGCTTCACATTGATAGTTCAACTCTTTGTTGCATCAGCTGCTATCTTCGTTTGACTGCTCGTGATAAACCTTCTTCAACTTGACATGGTAACATCCATTCCCACCAGATTCTATCCAAGTTATTATACGCTGTGGTGGAAGAACTTGATTTCCAAGTCTAACCATAACAGATGTCGCGTGTTCCATCACGACGAATCGAAGTTAATCCCAATCTCAATCTCACACAGTACACTGCAGTCTGCCAAGTGGAGAATGGTTACGGACTACTAGCCGGAAGGTTTTGTCTTCGAAACCCACCTCGGGCAAAGTATGTGTGTATGTCATCACAAGCCTAATCCAGCCAAAGTGCCGCACAGCCATAGTTCGCACCTGGCCTCAGATATTGTCATGTTGCCCAGGTCTTGACAGATATAATAAGTAAACATGGTAATGAAACTTCTGTGTGTTTCTGCATGCAGCTCACCACCAATCAATTGAGCACGGTGTGAATTTCGCATTACCGAAGTAGTGTTACTGTTAGCTAACTTATGACTCTAAAAGTAATTGTTGAAGTGTATCGCACAAGACCATGGACGCCTGAGTTCGCGAACAAATACAATCTGCTCAATGCACGGAAATTCGTTGTATGCATCACTCTTGAAACCCGTGTTTTCACCAAGATTTCTCCACGTGTGCTGATAAATCCAAAATGCTTGTAGTACAGTCTTTGAACAGTGGTACTTCTTCGGATGGCTCGCTCCTGTTTCGGGAATTAGGCAAAGTCGTACAGTATGAGCGATTTCACGTCATCTAAACTACTGTCAATTTATCCAGATGTAAACAGGTATATACTATTAATAACAATATTAAGTAACAGTGCGCAGTAGCGTGTTCCTGGGTGACGCATAGTGTCGATAGCTTGGCTTCTGCCGAGGACTGGGCAATCTAACGGTATCTTAGCCCACGTGCATTCTATGACTGTTCGGCATATTGTCTGGATCAGGCTCGTGCGTTCATCATAGTGTCTGTGGCAGTATCGCCTTTGCAAACATGATTACCGAACAATCGCAAGGTCGTTTGCCATGGTAATGATGATAAAGGAAACACAACTCGGCAGATCCAGGCAAAATGCACGCAGTCATAGATTGCGTGCGAGGCAAGATACTGTCAGGTTGCCTAGGCCTTGACAGATGTGATAAATTAAACTTGATACGGTAGTGGAACTCCAGCAGGTTTGCGCTTCACATTGGCACATTGATGTTTCTTTAATGAGTAATTTTCCAGCTGCTTCTATGTCGACGTAGTTTATTCACACCCGGTACTAACATGGTTCTCTTCCTGGAAACATTGCATGCCTTCGAAGTATGGCGGTCTTCATATGGATTGTCTATTTTGTTTCCACAGTCAATCTTCGTTCTCGTTCCGTGGTAAATCTCATGCTGCGACTTTTATTCACGCTGTTGTTTGCGTTTTTATGTAAATACGTCGTGTGCTGTTTGAGAAAGTTATTCCTAAGATTCTTGCTGTTTACAAACATCCCAAATTTTCCTTCAATTTTTTGTCAGAATAAAGAAAGCCGTGTAATATTCCGCTTGTGGTTTGACAGGCATTTTTCATCTTCTATTCATCTTTCCATTCATTGACTTTCGGCTTCTTGCGCTTTTGATGCGTTTATTATACCACAAACCCTGTTTCCCGTAGCGCACTCTGTACATTTGCTAAGTATTGCTAGCTCATTAGGGTCTAGGCATCGCTTTGTCTATTATAGTATAGTGCAGTATAGTATGCGATGGTGTGTGTATGAATGCACAAACCTGGATACAGGCAAACTGCAGCACAGTCAGAAACCGTATGTGGGTTAAAATCCTGTCAATTTGCCCAGGGGATTATCGCATGAGATCACAAAATGGTATCCAGGTCTTAGATACTTTCAGATTACCCGAGCTTACACCGCTATACTCAAGCGTGCATCCGCATGCAGCTCAGTACAAACCCACTTAAGCTCGCTTGTCGTTTTTTGCCTCGATGCTCAGTCGCTCATACGCATTGTATTTTTTCATATTTGTTCGATTAGCTCTTTTCAACGCAAACTTTGTGATCTTTTTAGTGGCCCAATTTGGATGGAGAATCGGCCATCTCAGACGCGCAGCTGGACACTCGTTTCGACGCGTTCTTGACGGATCCTGCATTCCGCATCAGTCAGACACATCCCGATTACAAAGAAGCCGCTGATTTCCTTCGTTACATGCGACATCGCAAGTCCAGGAGGTCGGTCGAATCCGAATGAAATGGAACGTCGTGCCCCACCTGTAAAGATTCCTTCCCATGTGATCTTGTCCTAGTTCCGATACGAATTTCGTGCGAGTAACCGTTGTTTTTTCTGCCTTTTGTATAAATGAGTTCGGGTAGGCCAAATATAACGAGGAGTAGCTATCAGGTATCGCTTCTTCGGCATAATAGGGGAACAGATGCTGTGGCGTGGATGCCGTAAAAGTCACAACGCCTTGTTGTTCGCGCTGTGGCAGGTCTTCTCGTGATGATAGGAAGATAGTTAATACAATGCTGGCACTCTGCTGTACTTTATTGTCAAGTTCACGTTATTTCTGTGTTAAGGAAGGAAGGAGCTCGAAAGATAAGTGGGGATTACATCAAAATTGGTTATATTCGCTGAATCAGATCACTGGGTGTTTGGCTATTGAGATTCCCTGGATCATTTGACGAACGCTGTCTAACAGTGGCTTCAAAGTTTAACCTCGTTTACCTTTAATCCACTGTTTCAAGACTCACTGAACTTAAACTTCCTATCTCCACATGACGACGCAAACAGCCAGAAACCGGTAGTGGTGTGTAAAGGATGGGGATGTGAGCAACACATGACTTTGGTCATCCATTAGCGCCTTGAGTGCTTGACCACGAATCACTTTGTGATTCTGTGTTTGAACATCGTGGTTCGTTGTACGAACCCTATGCAACAGTGGCATTCAAGTATGACTTTGTTTACCATTTATCCATTGTTTCAAGACTCGCTGAACCTGATTTTACTGTCTCCGCCTGATGACGACAAACAGCCAGAAACCCGTTGTGGTGTGTAAGGGATGTGGATTCTGTATCTGTAAGAACCCTATTTAACAGTGGTATTCAAGTATAAGTTTGTGAGTTTATTTGCAATTCTACTCACCTTCTAGCTACGTGTGTATCAGTTAATCTCTGTCCTAAGATTATCTTCAAAACATGCGAATCCTCTGTTACCCGCCGCACAATCAAACTTTGCTCCGTTTTATCCACACAATTGCGCATCGGTAAACACACACACACAAGAACTATTGTAAACTTGTTCACTCATGTGGACCGTCGTAACGCAACGCAGCTTTGCCAGACATTATTATCTACAAGCGGGAGTAAATCTGAGAACAATGCAATATGGCGTGGGTGGTCGATTTCGCTCAATGCAATCCGGAATACCTGAGTTCATCTTTGTGCTACAACAATAGCAAACCATTTTACAGCACGTAAACAGGGCTATCTGCGTAGGGCATCGAATCCTCCACACAACCATACAAAGTTTGCATTTTGGCCAGAGTATAATCGAACCAAATTGAATCGTTATCAGACACGACTCCATGTAAATCGCAAGCGCTGATATTCTCGCAATGAACTGCTCTCAAATTCATATTTTCGAATGAGGGTTTTACTCAAATTGATGTGCGGATTTGCTCGCATTCACACTCCAAGATACAATGTGTGATTTTGTATTTGAATACCGCTGTTCGTTGTGCGTGACTCCATTGAACACGGGCTCCAAATTATAACGTTGAATTAATTCTAGTCACATGTTTAAGTGTTAGATAAGCTAAAGTAATGTGTTGCTCACATCCCCATCCCTTACACACCACTACCGGTTTCTGGCTGTTTGCCGTCGTCAGGTGGAGACAGTAAGATCAGGTTCAGTGAGCCTTGAAACAGTGGATTAAAGGTAAACAAGATTATACTGTATGCCAACTGTTATATAGGGTTCGTACAACGAACCACGATGTTCAGACACAGAATCACAAAGTGATTCTTGGTCAAAGCACGCAAGGCCTTGTGGATGACAAAAGTTAATGTGTTGCTCACATCCTCATCCATGAACACACCACTACCGGTTTCTGGGCTGTTGGCACGTCGTCAGGTGGAGACAGGAGTAAGATAAGGTCAGTGGGCCTTGTGGAAACGTGGATTGAAGGTTAAACCAGATTATACTTGTATGCCAACGTTATATAGGTTCGTACAACGAACCACGATGTTCAGTCACAGAATCACAAAGTGATTCTTGGTCAAAGCACTCAAGGCGCTTGTGGATGACCAAAGTAATGTGTTGCTCACATCCCCATCCCTTACACACCACTACCGGTTCGTGGTTCGTTGTACGAACCCTATATAACAGTTGGCATACAAGTATAATCTTGTTAGATAAGCTGTTGTGCATCCTGAACCCCTCGCGGTAATTTGATGTCTCGCACCAAAAAAGGCTCATTCTCTTCCGCGTACTAACGATTTCTACCAGCTTACGTCTTCATTAAGCTCAATAGTTGTGTATAGAGCTATTCTCTAGTTTGGATATCTTTTTTAAGCAACTGAACCGAAATACTCTGATAAAAATTAAGAATCAGAGTGCAAACAGAAACGTCATTGCGTTCTTTTCCTCTGCTTGGTACTTACCAAACTTACGTGCCTAAGATAATGATTCTGCGATTCGCTAGGGGTGGACGCGAAATTATGTTGGATTCTCCTTTTGTTTTCATGCACAACAAGCATCGTTTACAATGGGACAGCCTCTGCCTTAATCGATTGAGGGGGTCGCGTTCCGAATGACTAACCAGCCAGTATGATTATCGCTTTATAATATATATGTTCCAGATAATCATTTGCGCAAACGGTTTTCAAGATTTCCATGAAACATTCCTTGCACTTCTTTGCGTAATTGACTCCATGTAAGATACTGGCATCCTTCGGTCAATGTTGACCAAGGGTGTACATTATAATCGCATGATTTTACACGCTTCACAGCTTTTGGAATGACTAAACAGTCCTATTCTGGAGGTATAATCTCTCCCGCAGCGATAGGCAGTACTCGGTCGATCAGCGTCAGTTGTACGTCGGCAGCGTGATCTACGTTCAGCATCCAGGAGCTGTATCTTCACCTCTTAGCTTGCAGACGACGCTTTACAGAATACCTCAAAAGTGAAAGGTGAAGCACAAATTCTTTCCTACTCGCGGGGTCAATGTCAAGAGCTTTCATGTCTCTTTTTCAAACGTCTTGGTATCGCAAGTGCGGTCTGCCCAATGGTCGACTTCCTGATTTCAACTCACCATAGAGTAGATCTTTGGGAGGTAGACGTTCGTTATCCTTGGCAACATTACCAGATAGAATCTCTCAGATATTCTTCGAAAGATACCTAACAAGCTGCTGGCCTGTCGATATATATTCTGCAGTAAACCGTGCTCTTCAGGTTTCCCATTAATCCATATTTCAAGGTCATGTTCCAACGAGCTCCATACCAAGTTTTCAGTTCCAAATCGACATGTTTAACGAAACTTCGTGTCAAGATGAATTTTCACATCATTCATAGCCGCCCAATCTGACAGTCCACATCCATTTGCAGTTTTTCGCAGTTTTCTGCGGAACTGGTTCGCCTCAATTTTTCATATCATTCGCGATCAGGACCATTTTGCGTGATATGTGGTGGAAGGGAGTAAATCGTTTATGTAGAATCAACATTTTATGGTGAAAAAAGCAATCGTTTCATATGTACAATTGGATGCAATCAAAATTCTATTGAGATGTTTGGTTTGTGTGGGTTCATATGTGGTCAATATACAGGGCCGATTGTGGAGTGCTCTTTGACATAAGCATCCAGTTTCGATTTGAAATCAAAGATTGTAGCAGCGTTCACAATATCCTGTGATAGTGATTTCCACAGAAAAATACGCAGCGAGAAGAAATAACGTCTACACTGGAGTTTTGATTGCGGTATAACGAGACAACTTGAGTGACTCCGTGTATTCTTAGGGGAACTAACACTTATCACATCACAGAGAAGGTGATTTTCCATCCGCAGTATTTTATATGTAAGGATCATG
Organism: Atriophallophorus winterbourni; assembly: GCA_013407085.1. Classification (NCBI taxonomy): domain Eukaryota; kingdom Metazoa; phylum Platyhelminthes; class Trematoda; order Plagiorchiida; family Microphallidae; genus Atriophallophorus; species Atriophallophorus winterbourni. Next base: position 106,897 of record JACCGJ010000970.1, read on the forward strand.
TCGCTCCTTATTCTCCTGTGTGTAAAATCGGTCAATCCCAGCATGGCCATTCGCTCTTGGTATGGGATCTGCTGCATCCCATCAAGTAGCTTCGTCGCCCAGTGGTTCATTTTATCCAGCAATTCAATGTATTTGCGCAGCCACGGTGCCCAAGCTGGGATCGTGTATTCTATCGTCGGATGGATGTAAGTATTTAAAATGCGGGAGAGCGTTTTATGAGAGAACCGCCCAAATATTCTCCTCAACGTACTCAAGATACCGCTTGCAATGATTATTCGGTTTAGGTTATTAGTAATCCAGATACCGAGATCCTTCTCAGTGCTGGTCCAAGTCAAGTTTTCTTGACCAAGATTATATGTATGCTCGGATTGCCGGCCAAGTTGAAACATTTTAAATTCACCTATGTTGGAAAGCATCTAATTTCGTTGAGGCCAATTATACAGTGCATCCAAATCCTCTTGCAGCATCAAACAATCTCCAATCGATCGGATTTGCTTTCATATTTTTATGACATCAGTAAAAAGTATAAGAGAATAAGGAGCGGGCCTAGCACAGATCCTTGTGGGACTCCGCTGGTGCTCTTGAACATTTTGGATAGCGCTCCGTTTAATCTAACTCGTGCGTGGCGATGTAACACAATCACACAACCATTAGAGGAGTGGATCACATATTCCTAGACGCATCCGTTTTTGAAGAAGTGAATGGTAATTGGCTTTGCCAAAAGCTTACGAAAGCAAGCATGAATACCTCTATCGAACTCTTTCCTCTGGTCATCTAACGTTGAGAGAAGATTTGTTAGACAAGAGCTATAAGATGGAAATCCAGACGATTGCCGATGGCCGCGATGACACATAAGATACGATCTTCCACTTTTAATCGCACGGTATAGGTTTAAATCCATCCCATTTGCACACGTTGAGTAATGTGCCTAGATCCCAGCTGTACAGTGAGTATCAAATATAGTTGGAAGCATAAATGCGACAGCATAGGACCCCTGTGGTAGATGGAATCTTATTTCTGTTCACCTGTAAACGGATCTAGGCACCACTCCCATGGGGCACAACGTTAAAGTAAAAACTCAATTGCGACGGTAAAACTCGTTGTTTAACAGCCACAAATTTAGAAAACTCATTTCAACTGGCATGTTTACAAACTGTCCCCGTTCTACAACGAAACCACCAAAATTCACCATTCGAGACTTCATGTGACTCCCACGCATTGTTTGGACGAGAAATGCTTGTTAGAACATGTGCACAACGGATTATTACATGATTAACACACGAATTTTGTCACGTATATAAAATTTACTAAAAGTTTCGTTTGCTACTCCTTTGGGTTTTTCGTATTCATTTGTCAATGGAAATTCCTACAATTCTGCTGAAAATCGGATTAATTAACGACAATAAACTTAATAGGAAGCTGATAATTTATATCCCTGATATGGTGAGATGATTAAGCAAGATGCGGTGGTTTTCATTTTTTGGAAAAATCTTAAGCTGTTTGAAATGGAGATGACTTGGTGGGAACGAACTGTATCACCCTGCCAGAGAAATGAAATCATTTACTTACAACTACTTCATACTGATAAAGCCGAGACCTTTGGCTTTAGCGATTTTGTAAATAACAAGCACGAAGATACGAAAAACATTTCTTTAAAAAATTTCACGTTGTGCACATTGTTGTTGTGGTCGACCCTTCTTCTGCGATGCCGATTATGAGTATACATTTCAAGCGTGCAAGCGTTTCAAACAGTCCGATCCACCAAGAACAACCTCGCTCGAAGCGCTCACATCGAATGGGGTACTCGGTCAAAAGTTTATGTAATAGGGAAAATACTCTATGGCCAAATCACAGAAAAGTCGGTGAGATATGTTTGCACGTTTTACGTCAATGGTACAGCAAATGCGATAAGTTTAACCAGGCGTCCGTATGGGTGAGTTATAAGTGAGTTAAAATAAACCTTTTGGATGTGATATACATCAACCATAGGAAACGATTAGCAAACACCAAAATAGCACCAAAGCAATTTAATTTAACGTTTTTCCTGAAGCTGAATGCTTTTCATGTAAGAAGCATCAGCCGTATCTTGAACATATTGTGGATAGACAAGGTAACTCAGAAACTCATACATTTTATGGTAGGAACATCCACAGGATAGCGAGGTATATAGGGTAAAATTTAAACCTGCCAAGACTTAATAGGGATAGTCAAATACCGCATGGTTCGTCGTGTATTCATCGATATTTGAAACGAAAACCGCAACCTCTTGGAAAGGCGAATTTTTGTACCGGGAGACCAACTTTGTAGCAGGATAATAAATCCTATCAAGTATTTCATTATGTCATCGTGCACAGGTTTTGAATTATTATTCCATAACAGGGCGTACATATGTATTAAGTAACCCGGGTAAGATTTTTGAGAGGAAACTCTTGATTATCAGCTTTAGCCGACACAAGATATGGCAGGTATTATTATACACTATTCAGCAATGATGTCTGGGTTTGATGTTAGATGGCACTCAAACACCCAGATCATTTCCTGTGGTAGTCCACGCGAAATCTTGCGTGCCAAGATGATACGTGTGGTGCAGAGATTCGCCAAGTCAAAAATTTTTAGATTTTGCAGGATTCCTAGTCAACTCGTTTGTCTGGGACCAAAATCATAAGGTGCACAGTTGCCGTTGTAATGCCATACGTTCATTGACAGTCGCTCATTCGCTAGCGATCTTTTTTGCTTAGAATCAGATTTAGAATTTTTCATGCATTAGTTAGGCTGAAAATCACATCCTGATCTATCTATCTATCTATCTATCTATCTATCTATCTATCTATCTATCTATCTATCTATCTATCTATCTATCTATCTATCTATCTATCTATCTATCTATCTATCTATCTGTCTGTCTATCTATCTATCTATCTATCTATCTGTTGTTGGCCTCCGTTGGTCGATGTCGACCATGGATGTACATCACATCGCATGAATTTCATGTTTTGCAGCTTTTTGAATGACTAAACAGTCCGATTCGGGAGGAACAATCTCTCCCGCAGCGCTCGCAACGATAGTAAGAACTCTGTTGTATTGCATCAGTTGCACGCCGGCGGCGTGATCTGCGTTCAGCAGCCAGGCGCTGTATTTGCTCCTTCCCGGCTTGCAGTCGACGCTTTACACAATGCCTCCAAAGTGAGCGGTCAAGAGCAAGTTCTTCCCAGCTTGCGGGGTCAATGTCAAGAGCTTTCATATCTCTTTTGCAAACATCTTTGTACCGCAAGTGCGGTCTGCCCAATGGTCGACTTCCTAATTGCAACTCACCGTAGAGCAGATCTTTCGGAATAGACCATTTTCCATTCTATAGACATGACCAAGCCACCGCAGGCGGCGCTGACGTAATAGGGTGAACATGCTCTGTAGACCAGCTTTTGGAAGCACTTCAGCGGATAGTCACTCTGTCCATCCACGATATGTTCAAGATACAACGGATGCTTCGTAGATGAAAAGCATTCAGCTTCCGTTCGTGTCTTGCGTAGGTGGCCCAGGTTTCACTGCCATATAGTAAAGCATTTAGTACGCACGCGCTGTATACCATCATCTTTGTCTTTACAGTCAGCTTGCGGTTACCCCAAAAACGAGAGTTCAATCGGGACAAAATGACAGCTGCTCTGCCAATCCGCTTATCAATCTCCGTGTCTAGCGAGAGGTTATCCGCAATGGTTGAACCAAGATATGTGAAATGATGTACTGGTTCCAGCTGACAGTTTCAAACAGTGATGATGGGAGGCCATACAGTCCCTTAACCAAGGACTTTGTACTTGCTCATGCTGATTGTTAGCCTAAAGTCTTTGCATGCCGCCGAAAAACAGTCCATTAGCGACACTGTAGGTCTCTTGGAAGGGCATATAAGCTGCATCGTCGTGCAAACACAGGTCAGGGATTATAACCATGCCATTTGGTTTGTGGCTCTTTCTTAACCGTTTCAGGTTGAAAAGCTTACCATTCACTTCGCGTGCGTATGTTGTAAATGCCTCTCTCTAGTTTAAAAGGTCGGCATTTCAGAAGCAGAGCAAAGAAAATGCCAAACAGTGTCGGAGCAAGAACACACCCTTGTTTGATGCCTCGGCGAATTTCAAATGCTTTTGAACTGCAACCGTTAAAATGGACTGAGCCTTTCATGCCTGAGTGGAACTAAATAGCGAGTCTGAGCAGCCTTGGGGGCAGCCTATCAGATCAAGCATTTTGAAAAGACCCTCCCTGCTGACGTAGTCGAATGCCTTAGTTAAATCAATAAAAACAGCGTATAATGGCATACGCTGTTCCCGACACTTTTCTTGAAGTTGTATCAGGGAGAAGATCATGTCAACGGTTGATCTTCTTTTGCGGAAGCCACATTGAGATTCGGAATTTAAATCTATCAGCTAAAAACTTGCACCAGATCTGTACGACTTTAGCAAAAACAATTTGCCTACAACATTCAGAAGGGAGATTCCTCGTAATGTTTGCAGGTCGACTCTGTACCCTATTCTTAAATAGATTGATGATCTTTGTGTACTCGATTCTATTGGTGGGACCACCCCATCCTGCCAGGCAATGACAGAAGCAATGGTTGAAGAGGTTTAATAATGCTTGCTCTACCGCATTGGATGAGCTCTGGTGGAATCCGTCGTCACCAGGGGGCATCCCCATCATTCAATCAATAAATCTATATATATATATATATATCTATCTATCTATCTATCTATCTATCTATCTATCTATCTAACTATCTATTTATCTAACTAACTAAATAACCGGTTAGAGATATATAAGAAAATCTTTTAATTATAAACTGTCGTTCCAAAAGAAACCGTTTCGACCGTATCGTAGGGTGATTCGTTATCCAAAATTGGATCGCTGTGGTCGCTCATTCGCTAGCGATCGTTTTTGCTTAGAATCAGATTTAGAATATTTCATACATTAGTTAGGCTGAAAATCACATCCCGATCTCATTTTGCATTCACGGATGATTCGGGGTTTACGATTATCTTGTTTTAGCATCCTAATGGTATGCATAAATAATTTTTTCCTGATATCACAAAATGGATTGTGTAATTGTTCTTCCGCATGGGCCATTTTTTCCACGTTATTTATTACCAAGCCTCCCTTTCTGTTCATCAATATTTTCTGTGGCTGTTTATCATCTGATTGATCACGTGACACCTCAGCATTCTTTCAGCCAATCAGACCAGTTTTGCTGTGATTGGTCGAATTACGACTGCTTCTATTATGGCGGTATACGGCTGGTCACACGCCCGATTTCGATCACTCGACTGTCTGTCAACACAAAGTGAGTGAAGAATAGTTGTACTTTTTTCATTGAATAAAAAGTAATTTAGCAATACCGTTCCTAAAATTACCCGCCAACTGTGAACCAGTTTGTAGATTGCAGATTTTTAATTTGCTTTAACTTTGAAATTCGCTCTCACCTGGTGCATTAATTTCAACGAGTTCAACAGTAATAAGTCTCAAACTGGACGCAAAACAATATCGATGTTATTACTCAAATCTTTACTAAACATTTCTGTGCATTGCTCTTATCATAACGATCATTTTTAATGTTTTATGTTTTGTATCTTTGTTATTCTATCCTATGGTTATTGTGAAACTGACTGTGCTTATAACCATGAAACTTGAATTAAAATCAATACTTCTTACCGAATGAGTGCATTCCGTTAAGATCCGAAATCGATTTGTTGATTTACGTCTGTCGTTTGGTGAAGTTTTGTGTTTCCAGTTTATCTTGAAAATCATCAACTTTTATGTAGGACTCATGCTCAAGCAGCAAAAACCATGTATTAGGTTCAATTACTGAAATCTGGTGTAGTGGTGACTATCCGTAAAATAATTCAATTATTAAAGTTCTAGAATATGTCTTTATTGTGGGATATTTATCACATTCGACTGGGGATATTTTTGTTAAAACCAGCTGTACTTATCTTTCTAATACGATAACTATGGCCAAGCCAAAGTTTTTGACTTTTTTGAATACAGCTTTCCATTCTACTCCTTTTTCTCTATCTTTTAAATGGTCATAGCTATAGATTTCCAAACCTGATTTTCCGTTTTCTTCTACGTTCACCTGAATATTGGTGTTTTATTGTACACAACTGTTCTGCGCTTAGCTTGTACAAACATAAAAACATTCGTTGGAATTTGTTGCTAGTCGAATAGCCTTCGCCGTTTATATATCAAATCTACATCTATGGGATCCATCGGGTATATGTGGAAACGTACTAAGGTTTTTCACATTTTTGCTCTGACGGTCCGCTGCCTGCCTGCCAGGTGAAGACTACAAGATAATCTCCGGGAGTCCTTGACATAGCGGCAGGATGTTAACACAAGGGAGATGTTGTGGTGGCCATTTATGCCAAAACACTTGATGGAGAATCTCGTTTCGGTCATAACGCCTAACCTCGAGGACATTCTATTCATCGTTAATCGCGTCTTCCCACAGTTTTCTTTCTGCCCCTCTGTTGCGCTACGATTCACACGAGGTCAACCTTTAAACTCTAAACACCCCCTGGATTCCCACAAGACAAGTGAACGCCACGCGAGAACAATATTACAACCAGTAGCTCATTTATGCCCAAGCTTGGATTCCCCGTTTACAGAAGGAGAAATTGTTCCTCCCTTTTCGGAAAGTTTAGTCATTCGAAATGCTGTGGAGCATGAAAAAATCAATACCAATAACAATGTGTCCGATAGGAAGTTTGTTCCCGCGAAGCCGGGAAGCGCCTCACGGTTTATGATTCCATTCCCGTGCTTAAAAAGGATATACTATAGCTTGATAAAATATACCATCGTGCAACGAAACTCGTAAGTGGTTTCCGGAAACTCACATAAGATGAGCGATTGCAAACACGGAGACTCCGTACTCCCCTTCAACGAAGCCTTCGAAGTGATGTCATACTAACATACAACATATTAAATGCCCCACATCATCCTTTAAAACAATTATTTGAATACCGTGAGTCATAACATTTACGCAGCCACTCAGTGACACTACAAATTCCCCATTCCCAAATTAGCTGTCGCCGATTATTTTATTCTGTCCGTGTCTGTTTCTTTTGGAATGCCCTCCCCGAAACCATTGTCATCGCTACCAGCATTAAAACTTCCATTCGAAATTTGGACACTTATTTGTTGCATAACGATTTAACGACCCCTGCGTATTAACTCATTGCAAGTATTCAACTGGACTATGCTTGGCATTAGATAATTATTTTTTATTCCTTTTCATGAACGAATATTTACTATGTTATGGTAATTGTGAAGCTACGTGCTTTCTGTGACCATAAATTCTTGAAACTTGAATGAACGAATCCCCTCGAAAGTATCTACACCAATTCGATTTTTCAGGCGATTTCGGTTCGATCGGTTCTCTTTGAGCCCACACCACTCCTGGTGATCTCCATCTGCTTCTGTCTCCAAACAAGTTTCCATTCAAACCGTTTTCACGTGATTTTTCGAAACCTAAATTCACTCGGATTTGCGATTTTTGTCGCATGATCGGTTAACGGCTTCTTCTCTTGTGATATGTCAGAAGGCGGTGTTGTGCATAGCACCATAGAGCGCTCATGATTGACACATTTTAATAGTGCACTCCAGGATCTATAATTAAGCAGCGTTGTATCGGATTGACCTTGAACGACTGGCTCACAAAACGAATAAAACATGAACCTTCAAGTTCACGAAAAAAGAGCCCATGAACGTTTCATCTCCCGCTTAACGCGATACGTAGTCTTTCAAATGTTATTGATATTTCCAACTTAATTCACTGTCTATCCGCTGTTAACTGTGAAAATTTTATTTGGCGGTAGTATATAAGTTTGAATTTGTTTTCAATGAGTTCTGAGTTCTCAATTATGTGACGACTTTAAACGTAATAGTTTGTGGCACTTCGTCTCCCTCCCCTCTCTTCTGCCATAGAAGCTTTTCCAGATCAAATAATTATCAACCCATTGTAAGATTTCGCTATTCTATACAACCCTGTTAATTAACAATGCTGCTTTGTACCTGTTTACAAATACGTAAACTTTTTAAACCCCATTTGAGCTTTGATTTGGCTCTTACCTGTACCTTGACCAAACATCATCGCCATTTGTGTTGCAAGTGTTTTCCTGTTGCGCTATATCAGTCAATTTCTGAGTAAATCTCCTTTCCGTTCGCAAACAATCACACTTGCTCGAGTGATATGTGAATGTGTGAAATAATGCGTATCTTATTACAGAGCATGATAGAATGGAACTGCTATATTAAAACTTCACCTCAGGACTAATGGTGACTAAATTGATATCTATTGCGAAGTCAAGTGTATCAAGATATTATATATATTATACAAAATCAGATAAACTGTCTAACAGCTGTCTTCTTTTGATAGACACCTTGAGACAAAGCGGATGATTCATCAATGATAGTAAAAATGTCCGCAGAGCAACATCATGTTTATGATTATTTGCTATCGTTTAATATTTATCTATAAAGATATCAATAATGAGTCACTTACACCAAATAAAATGCACGTTCAACTTTGTTACTACAGTGCCTTGGGTAATAAACTGTAAATTCGACATGGCGTCATTACGGTCGCAAACTCTGTTTAAAAATGTAATGAAAACGTGCAGATGACTTGCAGAACATTTAGGTAAAATACAGGAGATGGTAATGCGAGTAGTCAGTCCTGACCTTGCGCCCAGAGAACGAAATCGAAGATCATTGAATGAAAGCTTATTGTAGCGAGTTTGGAGTAGAGAACCTGGAAATGATTGGTTTCAGGTCACTACAGGCGAGGAAGTGTCAGGTGGCGAAAATCTGACCGGTTATCAAATTTCCGTTTCATCGGTCCAGCATCAGCCATGCGTTTCGCACACGCACCCCCACACCGATTGTCTCGATTCCCCCCTGAGGTCAACCTGTGCAACGCGAATCGCGTTCACTCAACTCCCAGAGCACAAGAGAAGCCGATTGGTCAAACGCGTTTACTACGCACGGTGGCCGTGGGTTAACAGAAAACGTGTTTGGCATTCCTGAAGACCGACCACGGCCCGAGTTTTGAAGCGCAGCAATTTCAGGACGCACTAAAACGGTGGACTATCAAGTGACCAAGGACATCTCCGTACCATCCACTTGGTGGGTAATGTTGGATTGATGAAACGGAAATGTGATAGTCGGCCAGATGTTCGCAACCTGCCACTTTGTGACCTGAAATGACTTGAAACAATAATTACCGGCTTCTCTATCCCAAACTCGCTACACTATATTATCTAGTATGTTGGACGTTGATACGACGAATTTTCGTTAAGATCGTGGAAACGATGATTCCAGGATTCGTGACAACTTACACTGGGAGGCTTGACGTTTGCATCTACTATTAATTCATTGTAAGACCTTTGAATCAGTGCTTTTCTCAGGTTTCTTTACCACAGTGCTGTACGGACGAAGTGATTTCGCCCATTAAACACAATACTGGACCATCGCAGTTATTTCCCAACATTTTACGCTTAAGTAGGGTGGGGAATTGGGGTAAATACATTTTCCCATAGTTCATAGCCGCGGTTGGTTTCGTACTTGGGCCTGATGATTGTAAGACGCATGATGTAACCGTTGTACCACCGCTGTATACGACACAAAAATTCAGAATGTATATCGGATGATCATCTAATGGTCTATTTATCTAGTATGGCCTCTGGTATCACCGCTAGTTTCAGTGGCATTCTTTAACGAGTTCGGGTAATGTCATGCCTTCTTTGTATCGATCTAAATTAGTTCAGAATGGAAATTTGATTGGTCCATATCCCTTATCCCCTGTAAAAAGTTTCTGACCTTTAAAACCGCTATTTGACATTTTAACTAATTTCTTAAAGTTGACGTTGACGTTAACCATTAAAATAGCACCCGATAAAACCGCAGCTAAGTTTTTAATCCTCTCCGTCGTTCTACACCACTCACCCATGTCGAGGTACGTTTCGTGTCTTTTGATCTCATCTACTAAGAACCATATTCTGACTATCCTTGAGCGACGTTCTTCTCAAATTTCTGAGCGATTTGATTGATGAAGTATCTGTAGCAGAAGACAAGATTAGACGTTGTTCTCTCAATCGAACCACTTTTGTACTCCCTTCGGATCTGCAGTGATGTTTAGAAATCCGGGTCTATTTGTCTTTGAATATGGTACATAGACTGTGACTTTTCACATAGGGAATTCTACCATCATCCATACTAATGATATTTATCGATTGCGTGTTACCGACACGTTGGAACAATCACCATAATCTTCATCATAATTTACACCACAGGTCAAGTCAAGGCTAGACCATTGTTATTTTATCTCTGCGTATTCAAAATGACCCAAATGTTGTGGTGACTCCGGGTACTTCATGCTGCACTGCCGAATTTCGGATGCCAATTCGAGCTTTAGCGGACCAGATTATCATTTCCCTTCTCTCTCTCGACGGTCCCTCTGCTCACACATTCCATCTTACTTTTTTCTTTCGGGTTCCAGTTCAGGGCTTGTCTGGTGAGGCTGCCAACGAACGTACAGAAAGTTGGACCGATCTGACGCCATTTTCTTCTCCTAAAGTCATATTTCACCGGAGTTCGGGCAGCTCATTACGGTTCTTCTGTGTTTAAAACTAATCCGAACAGCTATTTCTATGACTACGCCGTAAGCAATTTTTACAAAGATGATAACTCATTGGTAATATTGTTGGTTCGCTTCCATGTATTGAACACGTAATTGCTATTGAAAGTGCGAAACTCACTTCGTTGACTAAGAGCTTAGGAGTTCCATTTGGGTCAAAAGCGGTCGAACGCATATATCTCCATTACTAATAAACACGATTCAAGTTGAACCAGGTGTTCGATTCCTACCAGGATGTCTCCCTGGTGAATGCTCTGGTAGGTTGTTCAACAGCATCATCTCTGTTTTCTTGATGTTAATTTTCAACCCGGTTTTCCTTGCTTCGTGAGTAACGCCATTGTTTGTCGAGTATGTATGTTTCTGTGAATGCAGTAAAAGCAGACATCATTCACGAAATCCATGTCATTTAGCTGTTTAGTGTGGGAGTCCGTTAAACGCTGGTGTAACTTCCCGCTAAAGATCCTCTCATGATTTGCTCCATGACAAAAAAGATGGTTGAGGTCAGGACGCTGCCTAGATTCACTTTCCTCTTCACCGCGAAGTCGTTCGAAAGCTTCTCGTTTTGTCTTAGCTGTTGTGCTGAATATTTCTTTATCTATCGGATCTATCCAAGTGTTCAAGAAGGAGCGAATTTCTTTAAAACACCCGCTTCATCCATCGCCTATGGCGAGATGATCGATTTGTGTTCACGGCCGATTGTCATCAGACATACCTCAATTTCAACACTGCCGTTTTATGCCCAACTAATGTGTTGCTATTGATTATTTTGTGTTTTTCACCTAAGTGGAAAAGCGCTCGCTATTTTCTGTCAGCTGAGCATTAAGATCGAGTGCCCCGTCGAATGGTAATTAAAGAATTTCCAGCGACCAAATCAAGTTGTAAAGTCGGATGATAATATTTGAACTGCTTAAGCTCCACGACGGAGTACTGCTTTTATCGTAGAAGATATTTTACGATCATTAGGGCTCTCATTAATCGGGACACGTGGCTACTGAGAACGATCGAATTTAATCCTCAGTTCCAGAGATTGTAATGACAGACGTAGCAAGTTGGATAGAACATCCTGCTGTTTATGAGATCCATTTTAAAAGTGTGGTTTCTGTGTGTCAGTTCAGGACGGGAAATAGGAAGGAATAACCTGAACAGTACCTGATATGAAGTTCTACTACAGTCAGTTCTTTCACATTTGATGCATCATATTATATTTTATTTGACAAGTAAGATTATCATTCCACAACTCAGCTAGAGAGAGTGGTATAGAGACTAGATGACCTAATTTGTAGTGTGCGATTGTAGCTGCGCGTGTTATACTTATCAGTAAAGTATGTGGGGCATAATATTACGAAGTCTCCTGTGCACAGAGAGGAGAATAACTGCGATTCTCTGTATTTAGTTAATTCCGACTTTCTATCACTCCTCCTCATCGACCTTAACGGTGTGAGTGGCTCTGGGGGTGCCAAAAAGAGATCAGCTTGTAGAGATCAATGTTTCACGTAGGTATACAAATCATCGCCTAACGTAGATTTTCAGTCTCAAAACGCAATAAAGCTTTGCTGTTTCATAAGCACAGTAACCCCAGATTGGCGAAGCGGTTGTGCTTGCAGTTATTCTCTTTGTGATATCAAGGCATTTTCATAAACGACTTCGCTATCAGTTGCAAAAATCCATCGTGTTCTAGCTTTCAGGTCTGATTTTCCTCCCTTTTCTCAAGATGGTTGGATAGTTAATCCCTAGTAAACCGTTCCGGGTGGCATTCTAATTGCTTACCTCTTAATGGCTAGTCCGTCCCTGGAATGTTTCCGAAAGTGCGTAAATTAAAGCGGTTTACACGAAATTCACACTACATTATTAAAAGTTTAGCTAGCGATGATGATGATATATAAACACATGAGCACACGTTTCCCATCCTCGGAATCTGAGGCAATTGGTCTTATTGTAGAGAGAGGTCAATACGCTTTCCGTCTGAACGTTTATCATGTTATGCTGAATGACACGCAAACACACACACATACACAATATTTATGTAAGGACCATTTGCACTAACGACATCACGCATGCACCTGCTAACGAGTCAACAGCCAACCTCCTTTTCGTTATCCACACATCTCAGTTCATCAATTTGCGCGTGTGCCACTGTTTGATAAGTTTAGAAAGACCAACCTGTTCAATCACGTGTCCAAAGACATATAGGTAGTCTACATAAGTGTGGGTTCATCTGATTGAACAGGTTGGCCGTACCAACCTTACTAAACAGTGCCTACAAGCGCAACTTGTTTACCATTCTTTCACTGTTTCAAGCGCATGAGGATCCTGATCCTACTGTCCATACCTCATGAGTGGAAATAGCACGAAACCGGTCCTGGTGTGTGTGTGTGTTGGAAATGCATGCAAATGAGCTTTTTGTACATGTAGATAGAGTTTAAACACATGAGAATGAACAAAAAGCTCATTTGTATGCATTTCCGTCACGTAAACCACAGGAGTCACGCCATCGTTTAGCAATTTGCCAGCTGGTCTACATTCGGCCTTTTATCGCCACGTTTTAGTTTACTTCAGCCACCTGGTTCACTTTTTGCGTTTGCCGCTCTGTAGCCTTTTGACCAACCTGATGAAGTGTGCCATCTCCCTCTCTTTTCACCATAACCATTTCTGTCTTAGTCTGATAGTTGCAACCTTTGTCGTTCTGTTCACATTCCGGCCACAACGATAACTGCGATTGGTGTGCGGGCCTGCGGATAACCTGAACGTACAGTACAACAATGTCACGTGCTTCACAGATGACCTAGCTTAAGGACAATCCCAGACACCCAGACAGGATCTCTAAACGCATGATCGATTGATTAATTGGTTGATTAATTAACTGCGTAAAACCCTTGTCGTGCAATCATAACAGTCCGCTGTAAAAACACCCAGAATATATTCGTGGTCAAGCACTCAAGGCGCTAAGGATGACCAAAGTGATGCATTGCTCAAAACCCCGAAATTACACCCCACTACCGGTTTCTGGCTATTTGCCGTCATCAGGTAGAGACAGTAAGATTACATTCAGTGAGCCTTGAAACAGTGGATAAATGGTAAACAAGGATATACTTGAATGCCACTGTTGCATAGGGTTCGTACAACGAACCACGATGTTCAAACACAGAATCACATAGTGATTCGTGGTCAAGCACTCAAGGCACTGAACCGAATCTTACTGTCCCCACCTGATGACGGCAAATAGCCAGAAACCGGTAGTGGAGTGTAATTTCGGGGAATATGAGCAACACATCACCCAGAATGTATTGTTTTAAAGTATCTGTTCAAGCAGATATCAGTTTGTGGAGCACGGATATACTGGCAGAAATCATTAATCCCGTGATTTTCGGAAAATTCCGAATTCCTCTACAATTTCTATAAACATAAGCGGGAAAATATCTAAGATAGAATACAGCTGTGCGGGTGCAATCAATGTGTTTGATACAAGCTACAGAAAGAATAACGATTATGATAGGCTTGCGCATTTGGTTATAAAATTGCCCTCATGCTGGTTCGACATATATTTTCGCAATCGCGTTTATGGGGATACTTGCAATGATCAGGGTGTAACCGTCGGGTTTTAAGCCTAACTCGAATGAGAAAGGTGGCCATTATAGTGGTGCTGTCTAAAGCCTGTCTATAGAGCATTCACATGCTACGTCGACAACCTCACGTTGCAGAGTCCGACAACTTTCAAAATCACCACCTCCATTTGGAATACGATTAATGATCATAAATTTACCTGAATGAAACAATAATAACGAACGTTGAAAGCCGTTTTGGATGATTAAATGTGTTTTGGTTAAATATCAAACTGAATGTCTATTGACGGATGTATTATGGTGCACAAATCCCACATATTTAAATTCCACAACCCGATTCTTGGCTGTTTTTCATCATCAGATGGGGACATCAAGATTGGGTTCAGTGTGCTTTGAAATATGAACTGAATTTCGATTATGATGTGTAACCTCCAAACATTTTGCACACGAATCAGGATCTTGTCCGGAAGCAGCATCTACCTTACTACTGTTTCATTCACTGAAACTAATCTTACTGCCTCCATCTGATGACGCAAATATCCAGAAACCGGTTGTGGTGTGTAAGTGCTGGAGATGTATGCAACACATTACATTGGTTTGTTATAATTGTCTTGAAAGCTTAACCAAGATTCACTCTGAGATCCTGCGATTGAACATCGTGATTCTTTGTTAGACTTTATTAAACAGTGGCTACAAAATGTAACTTTGTTTACCACTTTTGAACTGTATCAAGTCTCACTGAACCTAATCCTACTTTCTCCTCTTGATGACGGCAAACAACCAAAAACCGGTAGTGGCTTCTAAGTGACAAGGATGTGAGCACCACAGTATTTTGGCCATCCGGGAGGGCTTGAGTACTTGATCAGGAATCACTACGTGATTCAGTGTTTGAACACCGTGGTTCATTGCAACATTCATTGTAACAGTGGCATTCAAGTACGACTTTGTTTACCACTTGTCCACTGTTTCAAGGCTCACTAAACCTAATCTCACTCTCTCCACCTGATGATGGCAATCATCCAGAAACTGGTTGTGGTGTGTATGTTCGAGAGTATATGAGTACTCCTGAAACTTGCCTTTCCTTTGGATTTAATCACTGGACTTCAATACATTGTGCATGTATAACGTATTTCATATTGCCTTTAATGATCGTATAATCTCTTTTGATGGAAAGAAAAAATTAATGTTGAAAAGTACAAATTATGAGTTATGATTCAATGGGCCGAAGTTCATAATGAATTCTGAAAAGTTCATTAGTTTTCTGGACTCAAATTTGAGAACAATTAATTCCACACAATATCATAATTCAAAAATGAAAACCTCCTTGCTAACAAAAGTTGAAGTTCATCCAAAAGATTGAAACATTTTTTCTTACATATGTTACTCAATGTCAGTTTCATTTTTCACATTTTTTTTCAATCGGCGCGAACTCTAAAACAACATCATCGTGTCTATAATTGGTGCGTTGAAACAACCGAAATCTGACTGCAGTGGGACACTCCGCTACAAATGGTGATCAATTCTGAGTAAAGCGGGTAGATGAAAATCGTTCTGCTAACATTAATGTAGAAGCTTCCCTTTTAAAACCATATCTTGATCAAATCAACCCTTTTCCTTACCCATATTTGCGCTCGTACCACGGATTAGAGTGTTTCGTCGGTTACCTTGGTTACATAAATGCCAGCGAAATAACTCAGTCATTGCATAGTAAGCATGTATGCATACTCGCTAATTTTTATTAAACGGTTTGACGACTAAGAACACGAAGAAAATGGTTTTACTCGTGTACATAAATTTCCAGAAAAATCAAATTAATTCAGCCACACTAAAATACTTTCCCGAAAATGTAACGTATACACTATTATTATTGTGAAAAATCAACGACGGAATTCAGACTGTCTGTCACCTGCTTAGATCAAGAATAACTTTCGATTGGTCAACCAAACGTAGGGCAAAGTATGAGATGAAAGAATTCCTGAATTGTTCAGTTCTCGACTAATGGATGAGAGATTGATTTCGCGTGAATGAGAACGATTTGCAAGCCATGAAGACCTCATGCTGCGGGTGTGTATTATAGGAATAAATGACTCTGACCAGTCTATTACACTCCGGAAGTGTTGTTGAACGATCATGTCCGTTGTGAGCTAATCATTGTGCCTATGCTGATCAACCGGAAATCAGTTTTAGAAGACCGGGGAAAATTCTAGGATATGCATACACGAAGTGAGGAACAATCCAGGAAAAAAGTAATTGTCTGACTACATCAGGTGGGAATGAGAGGGACCGGTGGTGAAGATCAGTTTAGTTGAGGTTGGGTGATAACAGAATGCCAAAATAACTTAGACAACTGCATCTGCTGAACTTAGAGCCTTTGTAAGAACCACGATGAATTCATTGAAGCAGGGTATAACTTCGCTAGCCAATCGAGTTGTAGAAGTATAGCACTTCCCAATTTTGAGGATTTAACGATAAATCTGATTGAGTGTGACCACATGGGAATGGTATTGATAGTTGATTCGGGTGCAGGAGGGCCAATGCGTCGATATTGGTCGAAAAACAGCAACGTCGTCAACATATTTGAGGGAAGTGGTGGAAGAAAAACGCGGAACATCATAAACGCCAACAAGCAATAAAAAGGGAGAAAGAAATGCGCCCTGTGGGGCACCGATAGGAATCGGGATCTAATGAAAGAGTTTGCAATTAACGATATTATATTGCACACGCCTTCAAAGTAAGAGGTAATCTAGGTTAATAGGTTCAGAGGGACATCGTAGCCAGAAACTATTTTAAAGCAAAAAACTCTTGGAAAAATCTTTCAACGTCTTGGTGTAATCAAGAAAATAAACTTGCACGGCTTTCGGCTTAGACTTAAGTGAACGCGATACGTGGACAGTCAACTCATCAAACGCGTCAACAGTCGAACGATTCTTACGGTATACGAAATAGTGAGAACCTTCTACCTGATAACTTAAACCATGCGTCGAAGCACTTTCAAGTACTGCAAGAGGGTTGAGATGGCCCGTATAACTGGTCTTAACAAAATCAGATGCTTTTCCACATATGTAAATGCAAAATGTTTCAACTTGGCCGCCAATACGAGCAAACGTATAATCTTGTTCATGAAACCTTGACTTGGACCAGTGTGGAGAAGGATCTCGGTATCTGGATTACTAATAACCTGAAACCGAATAGTCATTGCCAGAAAGTTTTCAACAGAGCAAGCGGTATCTTGCGTATGCTAAGGGCTATATTTGGGTGGTACTCTCCTAAAACGCTCCCCCGCATTTTAAATACTTACATCCATCCGACGATAAAATACAAAATCCCAGCTTGGGCACCGTGGCTTCGTTAAGACATTGAATTGCTGGATGGAATAAACCACCGGGTGACTACTCTACTTGGTGGGATGCAGCACATCCCATACCAAGAGCGAATGGCCATGCTGGGATTGACCGATTTTACACAAAGGAGAGTAAGGAGCGACATAATCCTTATATATGAAATACTGCGGATGGAAAATCACCCTCTCCGCGATTTGATAAATGTCAGTTCTATTAAGAATACACGGAGTCACTTAAGTTGTCAAGTTGTACCGCAATAAAAATTCGATTGTAGACGACATTTCTTCTCGGTGGATATTTTCTTTTCGTGGAATTCACTATCACAGGATATTGTGAACGCTCATACGATCCTTGATTTTAAAGTGAAACTAGATAGTTATGCCAAAGTGCACTCCACTATCGACCCTGTAGGTTGACCCCATATGAACCCACACAAACCAAACACCACAATGGAATGTTGTTTACATCCTCAGTATTTTTATACCTGTCATCCAATGGTACATGCAAAGCGATCGCTTTGTTTTACCATAAAATCGTTATTTAACCTTGAGCAACTGCGACTTACAAGCAATGAGGCGGTACTTAACAGCTTCGTTTTTCGTATTATAGATTTCTCCATGCATCTGTCAAAAATAGATGAGATAGACACAGAAATTTCAGGCACGCATTCTTTCGGTAAAAGAGGGAAAATATTGTCAGGTTCTACATCCTTAGAGCGTGATAAAGCGGAAAGAGCGCACAAGACTTTCGAAGCGCATGTGAAAGATGGAGTTGAACATAATGACGGGTGGAAATAAACCTCGTATTTCCATCGGCGTTAACCGAAAGCGATACGAAAGATTTATTTAAGTTAATAATATCAGGGATAGAAGGAAATTTCTTTGTCTTTTCCACAAAATTGTTTGAGCGCGTACCATAAGTGACGACTGTGTTTGTTCTTATCACTGCATTCGTGTACAACTTACTCAGATGTTGTATTTCAAGCTTAATAAACATAGACAGCTGAGAAACAATGTCTCGATCAGGATTTTAAATGCCTTTTTCTTCGTTCTTCGGAGGCGCTTCAAATGGTTGTAGGAAAAACAATCAGGACAGACAAAAATAATTTCTTTGGGACAACAAATGCCAAAACAATAATTGAGGTACGAAGAGAAAACATTACATTCGTGAGAAACGTCAAGACCCTGGCATGTACTGAAGTCAGTGTCATTGGGCATTTTTCACAAGGCTCTAACATTGTCAGGTTCACATGCACTGTTAGTCCCTTTTCTGCCGATTCTGCGAGTCAGGTAATGATGATGTTCCGTAGTTAGACGATAAGTTAGACGGTAATAGCATACAAGACATTGTACGACTTCGGCGAAGAACGACTTGCCAAAATGCACGATGCGTTTTTTTACGAGTGACACTGTAAAATGTTTTTAGCTGTATCACAATTCTTTTAAACTGTTCGTTTCAAAATTGACTCTTATTTGGCGTGAACGAAAAAATCAGAGTTAATTTTTAACAGTAAATTTTTTTTAAAAATATATGGAAAAATTAATAGGCTGCACGTCCGATTCAAAGGCCCCGCTTGGATTTTCTACCAATCTCGAGTTCACACAGCAAGCAGCCAAAAGACCTGGTTGTCAATTATCATGATAATGGCCTATTAATAGCGAGTTCCAACATAGAACATGCTTTTACTGGTCAATGGGCTGCTACGTAGCATTTTGTTAAAAACCACGCCTAACAATATTTTTATCGGGTGGGTGGATGGTAGTGAACGTTTATTTTACATGCCTAAATGCTGGTGAAAAGGCTTTGTTAGAGGCGAGTATTAGTAGAATATTAGAGGCATCTTATTGAACAAGTTTCAAGATTTCGATACTTTAACGAGTTCCGAATCGGTCCAAACATTTGTGTAGATAAATTAATCTTATTCGCACGAAATTCGTATGAATGCATGTGGCCATTTTTATTCTTTCTTATCTTGTTCTATCGTTTAATTAAGACGCGTGTCTTTCTATCATTCTGCGTTATAATCAAACATTGGCAGATGGCCATCTTGGCTTGGCTTACATTAAAATCCCCAAAAATACAACGAAGTGGTCTTATACAACATGGTTGGCCGATGATGGCAAGCTCTGCATCTAAGAAATCCTCGTGTTTTATTATTTAGTGGCTCAGTGTTTAAAAAAATATAGTAGTTTCAAGTTTTATATTTAAAATTTATAAAGCAATTCGCATTGGCCGCTCATCTGAAAAGTATATCCTTCGAGGGTATTGAATCACGGAGGTTGTATTTCTGGTATAATATTAAAAAAACATACCCATTATTAAAGTAATGTGTTCCTGACATCCCCCGCACTTACACACACCTTTGTAAGAACACTATATAACAGTGGCATACAAGTTTAACATTGTTTACCCATTACTATGTTCACTATATGTATCGTCCGGCGATGGATTGCATATCTGATTTAAATAGTTTTATGAGGACACAACAATCAATATATGCGGTAAACATCTGCTTCGTCTTCTTCTTTAATATCTTTGATTCGATCTGCGGTGTTCAACTCAGCGACCGTACATGAGACTTGAGACGTAATCCATAAAATAGCAAACTGGATGTATGAGTAGACTTTCATTGTTTGTTCTCGACGTGTTCAGGTATTTGGGCTACGTTTTCCTTTCATACTTCAAGAATGGTATCCTGTGTACGTTTCTCTCCCTAATTCAATTAACTTGTCTGGCACATCCTCTTTCTATAAATTAGTCGTAGGCACAATTCTGAACCACTTTATCCTTTCTCAGTAGTTGCATCGTTTCTGGCATTTCGCTCTCCGTTGCAACAGTCAACCCCGTAAAACGCAACACTTTCCATCTTGGTGCCTATCAGCCGACTGCCTTTGTGACAGTCCTATATGAACTTTGTTAAAATACATTACTTGAATGCATACAAATAAATCGGCTTATCTTAGTATCGAAAAATTCGTCCGGTATCGGGGCGTCGCCATTTTCGATAGCTTAACCTGAACTTATCATCTTGATTCTATACTAACGAATACATTTAGGCATTCATTTTGAGCGTTTTAATTTCACTCTCTTGGCGTTAGACTACAAGCCAATTTCTTATTTCACACTCATTTTATCTTACCACATCCTTTGTACTGTTCTCATCCTCAATATTCCCCGCAATCGTTTTACAAGACTTTGTTATAATGAGATGTCGTCCAACAAAGTATGGTGGGGCTCACATCTCCATCCCTTGCACAACACTACCGGTTTCCGACTGTTTGCCGTCATCAGGTTGAGACAGTAAGATCAGTTTCAATGATCATGAGACAGTGGTAAAGTGGTAAACAAAGGTATACATGTATGCCACTGTTGCATCAAAATTCTTTCAATTTCTTGTGAACGCATCTTTGAACGTATACTAAAACATCACTGTTCTTCTTGTGCTCGACTCGGTAACACTATTCTCGTCGATAATTCCCACCCACTCTACACCGAACTAGCGTACTATCGATTGTTCACTACAAATCTAGCAAGACATAACATAGGCCTTGTCGAGCATCAATACATCAGCGATGTTTCAACCCTTTCGCAGCAAGATTCCTCCGTTAAAAGAAGAATAATTGAGAATACTATAATCTCGTTGATATTTTGTGATTGCTAACTTTTTTTCTTTTTTTACTTTTCTTTTATTTCTGGACAACACATCTGATGACATTTTCTCAGTACCTTAAGCTATTTTGCATTTACTTAAAATTTTGGAAAAATCACTGAACCGAACCTCACTTTTTCCAAGTGATGACAGTAAACAGCGAGAAACGGATGCCATCGGTGTGAGCACTAAAACATATTGATCGTTTGAGCGTCTTGAGCGCCTTGAGTGTCAATTTGTGAAAATCGTTCCTGCTCACAAGAGCATTGCGTTCGTGTGATTGAACAGGTTTCAACATTCATGATTCAAGCATTTAGGGTCACAAAAAGCACATGGCTTGGCAATTACCATATAATAGTACATATTCGTTCATGAAAAGGAATAAAAATAATTATCTAATGCCAAGCATAGTCCAGTTGAATACTTACCATGAGTCAATACGCAGGGGTCGTTAAATTGTTATGCAAAAATAAGTGTCCAAATTTCAAATGAACGTTTCGACGTTCGACAATAGTTTCGGAGACGGAATTCCACAGAGCATGCGCCGGCGACAGCTGATACGGGAGTGGGAAATATGTAGTGTCGCTGAGTGGCTGCGTGTATTTTGTGACTCACGGTATTCGAATAAATGTTTTAAAGGATGATGTGGGTATTTAATATTTTGTATGTTAGTATCACATCACTCCGAAAGCCACTTTGAAGGAGAGTAGGGAGTCTTAGTTTTTGCAATCGTTCCTCGTACGTTATTTTCCGGAAACCACTTACGAGTTTGGTTTCACGATGGTATATTTTATCAAGCTGTAATATATCCTTTTTAACCACGGAGTCCAAGCTATTGGTGCATGTTCTGTGGTTGGAGTTAAGTTGGCTTCCATGATAGTGGTCAACGTTCCGAGCGAGAAGGTTCTGAATATCCGTCGCAACATATCTAGAAGCTTGGAAGCACGCTTGTAGATGACCTCATATTTCAGGCTGGTATTCAGGCTGCGCATCCCCAGATCCAAGATCACTTTTCCACTCGGTCCAGCTCAAAATCGTCTGCCCAAAGTGATATTGGTACTAGAATGGCTTACCAATTTGCAACACCTTGCACTTTTGGAAATTGAATGACAATTTATTCCGTAGCGACCATTCATGGAGAGCATCTAGATCAAGTTGCAGCTTTACACAGTCTGCAGTTGGTTTTATCCACGTCAAAATTTTAATATCATCAGCAAGTTTGTCAAGCATGAGCGAGCTTTACGAAAACCATACTGGGCGACAGATAGTATATTTTGTGATTCCAAGCGATGGACTATTTTTCAGTCACTATACGCTATAGAACTTTGGATATCACAGGAATTAAGGTGACAGGACGGTAGTTTGCAGGATCTGAACGTCTACAACCCTTGTAGATAGGTAAAATTACCCCTGCCTTCAACTCTGTTGACACCACTCCTTCAGTTAGAGAATGTTTAAACAATTCACTTAATGGTTCACAACGCTGCTTGTCACAGGATTTCAGGACAGTTGGTGTGATTCCGTCCGCTCCGGGGGATTTCATAAGGTTCATTCGACACAACTGTCGTTGTATAATCGCTGAATTTATCGTGATTTCAGTCAGCTGCTGCGACATAGCTGATGGTCTTCTTTCTTTAGTCAATCTAATCGTTAACGGAATAAATATCTTTGCATAAAATTGAGCGACCGCATCAGCTGTTTCCCTTGTTGCGACTGTTAATCCATCCTCAGTAAGCAGATGTAACACCATTGGTTTCACCCTCGATCGAGCATTGACGAACCTATATAACAATTTAGGATTTCCTTCCATTTTCAAAGATTGAAAGTGATGGTAATTTTGCTTGTCTTCCTTGATGAAAGCGTTCAATTTGTTTCGAATTCTGCAAAATTGTTGCCAAGAATCATTAGTCCTGGTATTTCTGTGTTGAAACCAAGCAGAGTTCCTTTGCCCAATCCATTTTTTCTTAAGACTACGAAGCTTAAAGCGAAAGTCTCTTGCCCGTCGTTCATCAACAAATCGCGATTTTCGATATATGTTTGACTAAAGTCTTTCTGTGATTGCTGTGCATGTGTTTCAGTGTTGTGATAATCAAACACTCGCCAATTTACCAACCCAAGCGCTTCACGTAAACTCGCGTAGTCGATCATTCTAAATAGGTTTTCGGACTCATATACTCGTCTAGCGTTGCAGGCAAATTGGGCGACTAACGCAGTGATCACTCAGATCAATGGGTCAATGCAGACAATACCCTCAACTGCCGCGGTCTCGGAAATAAGGATTAAATCCAAAACGGACGGCAGCTCTGATCCTCCTCTGTGAGTAAAGTCGGATACATGGTTATGCAGTGGATGCATATGGATCAGCTCGTGGAATTTATGATCGATTGTGTGTAGATGATGATCTGGCAAAAAGATGAGGAAGGTTGCATTCCCTCATGGCCATTAATTAGGAGCGTCGCGTCTCGGCGTAGTTTATAGCTTCTAATAACCTGTCGTTTTGAGCATGCGTCGAGGACGGAGGGATATATATTATGTCAATCATGCAGTCGTTTCGTGGCCCATGTTTGATGGCTACACCAGATGGTATCTTGTGATTTAAGGTTGGGATCGTGAATCTTCATACACTAAAGACGTTCGTGACAGTATAGAGCCACACCACCACTTTTTCTTGGGCGATGGTTCCGTAATAGTATTCTGTTGGGATCCACAGTTTGCTTTCAGTCATACAAGATTGAAACCAGGTTTTATTAACAGCGACGGAAGTCTGTAAGTTCAGGCAATTTATTGTATCTTGTGTATTCGAATATAGACATTTGAGTGAACTTTTAGCATGTTACCATGAGTCAGTAACAGTATTTATTGGTCCGTCGCTGTTGATATCGGACCTTTGTCGTTTTTTGAAACAAGTTGATGTATTCTCGCTGTCGACTTAGTGTCAGTCTCGGATGATTCTGCAATAGAAAGCTGCAATTTAACCTCAATACCGGCTCTTGGATTGCACAATCTAACGTTTTCTGGCAATTTGTATCTGTACAGCTTTAGTTTGGATCGGACAGTATCAGCCATGCTACGTGATAAAAATGTTACCTGAAGTGGATTTGAGCCTTTTCCTTGATAGTTAGGTGAACAAGGTATTCTGTACGTTTCGTTAACTACACAAATTTGGGGACCCCTAGTCTCGGCAATAAATGGCCACTGTTTACGATCGTGCTCTTTTCTCTCATAAACCGTTGTGGTCCTTGTATTTTATGGAACGTCGAGCAGAATAACACTCCTTGATGCTGTTTGATCTTGACTATTTGGTTTTCGTTGTCTTTCCCACCAAGGTACGCCAGTATGTATACGGTGGTGTGAGTTACTTTGTGCTCGGAGTAAATGCGAATTACATGTCCTTTTCGTTGTTAAAAGTGATCCTAAGTAAACGTAATTTCTGTTGATTCGAGGACTTTGGGTGACGGGCGAGCCGATTTGCAGACGCTGGGTGTATAACATCTAAGCCAATTCGATTGCAAATACCGAACAAATTTTCAAAGTTATGTTTTTGCCTTGCTTAAAAGATCTTGACTTCTGACACAGGATTATTGTTGCAGATTACGCTTAAAGCCTTTCCGTGCTTTATAAAGTTTTTCGGCTCCTTATGATGTGAGACGGTTTTGCTCAGAACTTCCTCTTTTGCGTGAAGTTCAGGCGTCAGTGCTCCCGCCGAACACTAACTTGTTTTAGTCACCATCTGGGCAAATATTGGCTTGTTAGAGTGTGACGCATACAATATGGGCTCTTTGGTAGTAACCTCTGAGTCTGGCATTAAAGGTAGATTAATGGCGTTTTTATCAGTTCAGTCAATAGATAAATTCCTGATTCCAGTCCATTTAAACGCGTTTCAATTTCATTGTCAACAGTGTTTGCCTCGGAGGATGACACTGTTGGTTTGGCCTTGCAAACCTGGTAAACGTCACAAACTCCGAGACAAATGTCCCCATTAATAATCGATGCCTAATCGGATGTCAGTGATTTGTCGCATTTTGAATGCACTTTTGACAAACAAGCGTAATACGTGATAGACTACGGACTTACCATTTTTGGCAAACCGTCAATATGCGCTTTGTTTTCTTTTCGGTGTCATCCGGTCAGGGTTGCGAGCAGCTCTGTTCAGAGGTGAGTGCACAATCGGTAGTTCTGTCCGGCGATAGATGATGGATATCGTGAACGCGACAAAAAAGCGGTATTCACGAATAAGAGCAAAATCAGAATGAAATCCTGCGATACGCTCCGATAGTTGATCTCACAATGCTGAAAGTATAACCAGTCGATGGCGAAGAATAAGATCTTTCGGGTGGCGTTAATCTCTTAGAGGACTTGATGAGTACTAACAGCGTTGCACACGTAGATCCAATATGGGAAACTCACAATATATCCGGATTTGCTCATTTTATCGAATACTGCTCAGAGGTGGTATATCCAAAAAGCTGAAATCCAGGGGATTCCAACAAGTATTTTAGATAAAATTCATCAGCGAGGAGGGTTATAACCGGTCTCACATCCATACAACACTACCCGGGTTCAAATCAAAAGTCAATTTATTTATTTTAGCAAAGACGCGGGCTTATTTAAACCAAACATGCGCCACAAAATCTTCTCGTTTGGTGTGTCCTACTCATGTGAAAAGCCCTCAAAAGCAAACCACACTTGTCACAGATATATATATTTCTTCTTATTCCGTTACCGAATGTAACTTAAACTCTTTGGATACCCAAGGTCTTTGGATAAACTTTATTAATGGTCAATGCTTCAAATGCGACACTAGAAACTCGTTCCAGGCCATGTAAGACGCGAAATTATTCTCTATGCAAATGAGAAGGAGAGATTCAAGCTTCGCCAACAAAAATTCATTCACGCGGCAAATCCTTTGTCTAGCACAACACTAGAATCACGAACAAACGGTTTCTTGATCAATCGTTTGTTTTACGACGTCGTAATTCACGAAAACACGTGAAAAAATAGCCGGATTCATCAGTTTTGTCATGTTGGACCCTGTTCGCAAACGTTAGAATGCATAATTAGGAATGAAGTGGTTGCAACGGATTGAGCCCTCCTTTTCCTTTGTGTGCGATGATAAGTAATAATATGAACTGAATTTTCCGCTATTTCAAGCCTCCCGATAGCTGATTGCGTTGTTTTTATCCAGTATGTCTGAGACAACCTGAAACGAGCAACATTCTCTTCTTGAATAAGATTTCTCGGCCAGTCTCAAACAGTTTTCAATTATTTCGGTTTTTATATATATCAGCCTTGAAAAGATTCATGTAGGGCCATCATTGCATAGTGAATATGATGTTCCATTTTCAACCGGGTGGTTTAGGTTCGAATCCCACCCGACTCATAAAAATGTGCTGAACAACGCACGCAACCAATAATAATTTAAAAAACAACCACGACAGCCCAACACAATGTCCATTTCGTTAGATTTTTGTTAAGATGGATGAAGCGTCTACAGTGCAGCCGATACAGTTGTTGCATTCTATCAATCGATGCGTTGTTCTTAACCCAACAGTCAGGAAAACAGAACAAGGCCGGAATGGAACGTTAATCGGAAGTCCAAGGTCCAAGTGCCCAGTGAGTGCATTTCGCCGTGGACATGGTTTGTATTTATATGACAACAACAGAGTGAACGTGTGAGGGTACACCATAATCGTGAGAAAGTGCATTGTGGGAACGATGAAAGTTGGTTGTCATGGGCAAGTCAAACAATTTGAATGTAGTGAGAATGGGGGTTCGTTGCCGAGGCACAACTTGACTCCCCCAACGATCCTATCATCGACAGTGATTCGTGCTTTAGAAACCGGAGATAAGCATCGGACCTATAGGAATAAAAAATCGAGGAGTTGCGGTGTCATGGTGGATAACTTGATCATCTGATTTGCTGGCCCTAATCACTCGTTTTGTTTAACATACTCAACAGTAATCCCGCACGAAATGCATGTTCAATATGGGTAGCGACAACGGTGAGATAGAGAAGGGTGACAGCCTGTCATCGGAGTCTAGCGAACGAAGTCACATCATCTCCATTGCTTTGTTGAACCGGAATTTGAATGATATCTCTACCTTACTTGTTCATGAACAACGCATGAGTTTTAATCTCTAGGCTGAAAAATTGAAAGCCATGTTTGTTCAACAATAATGTTCACTTTCATGCATTTTCATCACACACCACACTAATGCATGCCAATGAGAATTGTTTTCATGTTCATGGGTTTAAAACCTGTCTACATTTGTTTGGGCACGTGTGATTGAACAGGTTGGTCGTATCAACCTTACTCAACAATGGCATACAAGCGAAACTTGTTTACCATTCTTCCACTGTTTCAAGCGCATGGGGAACCTGATGGTACCGTCCCTACCGGATGCGTGCAAACAGCACGAAACCGGTCGTAGGATGTGTGATGAAAATGCATGCAAATGAGCATTTTTCGTTTGTAATCATGATTTTAAACTCATTCTACACGTATTTGCGCACATGTGATTGAACATGTTGGTGTAACAACCTTATCCAACAGCGGAAAACAAGCGCAACTTGTTTATGTTTGTTTAAGTTTGTTATAAAATTAATCCAATTAGGCTCGCAAATTGTAGTCAATAATTATACCCCGCCTCGGTTTAGTTGCTTGCGAATGTTATATCGTTGTACTAAGTGACATCATCAACGAAACTTCTTTCGAATCAATTTTACGCTGGGGATACTTGAAATTGATCTTTTGCATTCGATCTTATTTTCTATGATTGAATTCAGGTTCATCTTGATCCACGTGTACCTAAATAAATTATTTCCGAACCTGTCGCCGTGTAGTCCGTTTTTGTTCATATACATTTTTGTTTATAGTATTCTTTCAATCTGTCCGATAACATTAAATTGGATCTCATAAAACAGATAAATTCAAATGATGCCAAATGCCCAATCGCTTTGAAAAACCTTTCGATGATAATGTTAGCTAGTTTGATTACGAAACCTCCACAATCAACTATACTGGTTAGACGAACAGCCATGATATACCATTCCAATATACTTGCGCTAAAAGTATTCAAAACCATTCCGAACAAGTGTTCAAATTCTTTGTTGAGTTTTGTCAAAACGATGGCAAGGTATTGACCAACTTTTATCTTCGCTTATCTGGCTGGCGTATGGATTTGTACATAACGTTTAGGTTTATCTCCATCTGTTCCGAACGTCGAGTTTGAGAGTTTGTGTGTTTTTGCGGAAAGCTCGTTAGATTTTAATCAATTAACGGAACTGCAATTGTGACCTTGCGTATTGCGTATGAGCAATGTGGACGTATCTCGCGGTTCCCCGTTGAATGCACCAAAAAAGATTGGTCTAATAAAAGGGCTAATGTCGGGAAATTGAGCATTCAACAGGTCGAAAGTGATATCAAAAATCGGTCAAGAAATGCTATGAATGTGTAGAATATTGACCCAATGATTTAGTGAGAACTTGTGCAGACGGTCATTTTCGACCTGTTGATGAGTTGAGCGTGTATCACGCTGATAGCGTTCAAACGCCACAAATAAACTGAGCACTGCTTTTGGCTTTGAACGCCTCGAGGGAGATTGATCATCGCGGACCAGACTGTATAGTCATGAAGTGTGTGGAATATAAAGTGTGAATATCCTACGCCTGCGTTATATATCAACGATCGAAATTGATTCAAGAATGCCAGAAACAACCAATTTCTACAATAACGGCTATATTTCAGAAATATCAGATGTTGGCTTTAAGTGAACTAAAGCAACTCATATCCAAATTTGAATGGAGAAGCGTTTCGTGCAATTAAGTACTAGAACTCAGAACATGGTGAATGCGGATGATACTTACTGTAACTAATTTCACGGATTCTACGATCGACAAGCTTTGCAAAACGCACAATTAATATCTATTATTACTACTTTATTATAAAAAGTAGTTAGTATTGTGCAATACTATGTTGTCAGCCGCACTTATCACTAAGGGAAACAAGAACTCCGTAAAATAAACAATGAGTTGAAGGTTGTACTAACAGCATATCGCAATTGCGATCAGATATTCTTCGCATAATTATAGAAATGAATAACAAGCATTTCTTTTCCCTGTGCTTGGTATGTGCATAATTGAATGATGCAACTCGTTTCTATGGCGACATTACATCAACTTTTATCTAGTCAAATCACAAGGATCGAACAAAGCGTATTGAATGGTTAGAAAACATGTGTTTATTGTTTGGAGCATTGAGCAGTATATCGCTAATTTCCCATTTTTGTACAACAGTGATGGTGTTAATTTCTGTTTTGAATGCTGTTTTATCATTCGCGAAAATGTTTCAAAATGCAGATCCAATAAATTTCAGCTGAATTTTAACTTGCTAGCTTAACCACTCACCGTAAACTTAAAACTCGTATCAAATTTCAAGAAGTTCTTGTCTGTTGTCTCAGAGCTAATCTTGACTCTCCAAAGTTGCTTCCGCTTAATGCTTACACTGTAAGTCTTACGAGCACAGGCAACTGTCGTTAATTAAATTAGCTCCCTCAAGGCATTGTAACATTGCATACATAAATTAACCTAAACTTGAAACAGTTGGATATCCCAAAACAGTTTCACAAAATTAAATGATGTATGAAAGCTAAGTTAGCCTGAGATAAAATGCATAAATAGAGTGGGTATTCGCAGCAAGCTCCACACGACACACGTTAGAAAATAGACACATGAATGTGATCGATAACAAGCATTGATCGGAAATCATGGTCGCGTGATATTTCTTAAAATAGTTTGGTCGATGGTCATAAGTGATCACCAATTAATTGTTTTCGGACACAAGTTCAATTAAAATATTTTGACAGTTATTGCCACAGTCGTCCTCAAAATACTACAATCTAGTTTTCGGGTTAGGTTGCGGAAAACCGTATAAACGATGGAGAACGCTTCCTCAATGTTCACTCGGTGGATGGAATCTTGTGTCATGTGACTTGAGGGTGTTGATCTTTCCCCTCGGAACTTAGATCCGTTCGTTCCTCTCAAATGCGGCTTGAATATGTGGATACATTTCCTCAACTTAGATTGTTCATCATACTGTGTTATTGGGACTTTGAACATGGGTTTTTAGAAAAACTATGGCCAAACTATTTTTTTAAAAAACGCCATAATCGATACGTGCTATTACGGACACTTCAACCTAGTGCAACGGATTCATGAATATTGAAAAATATGGTAATCGTACAGTAATTCTGTGTTGTGCAGCTAAATTCTCGCTAAATTGATTTGAACCGGTAGTGAGCTTCCAGGCGGAAACACTCTAGAGCTCACTGCCACTTTTGTCTAGAACTGTGCGTTACTTGTCTGGAACAGGTTTGCGGATTTATACATAAATACATGTGTTATTTTCTAGGAGTTAAGCTGTGAATGCTAGACTTAAGTTCGTCTAACACCCAATGACTTGATGGTCAGATTTAACCTTATTTTTGCCACAATCTATTTCAAAAGCCATGTAGGTGCGCTAGTAACTTTATCCAGAATAAATAATGTCTACCTTCGACAAACGATGGATTACACAGTACAGCTTTGGCCTCCATGGCTGCGAAAAGATATTGCCTCCTTCGATAAAATTTATCACAGAATGACAAAATTCGTGATGGGCCTTATTAATGTTCGTACACTAAATTATTGCAACGTCTGGATCTATACAACTTTACCCAAAGAAGAATACACTCTACATTTATCTTACCTACACAATCTTGCCTACTGATGTACACCTACAAAGACACTTGTTTAAAGTGTGTGACGAGAAAGTGACGTGGGCATACCGTATTCCTCTTCATCACAAGTTCCCTCGCCGTTTTCGCTGTACAAGCTATTTTTCTGTAATTTTGTTACTCCACATGTTATGGACTGTACGTGCATTGTGATGTTTGAAGCAAAATGGTCTACATGTTGAAATGAACAACATCCGTGAGCCTTAAATTTGTAATACAGTTTTAAGCGTTCGCTTCTTAGCCACAAATCCTAGAATCTTGTTTCTCTCATGATAATGTTTTGTAATGCGCAGCGATTACAGTTGATTTATGTCTGTTCGTGTATAGTTTGTTGTATATTCCGCTCAGAAACAAGGGCTTGGATAGCTTTCTTTAATTTTTAAACTTGTTTTATCAATCCCATAAAGGTTGTGGCGACTGTGTTGAAAATATAACAAGTTGCATAAACCCACAGGGGACGTTTACTTTGAAAGAGTTGAAATCGATACTGGTAGATGATTGTCTGTTGTTCAAGTGGAGACAAAATATTACCTTCCCCTTTGTGATAACTCTTCTGTGTGCCACAAAGTAGAAGCAATAAGGTGGGTGTTAAGCAACACATTATGGACGGCATTCGAAATATCACATTCGCTCTAACGGACCTCCGAAATTAAATGCATCAAATGACCAGATATCTTTAGTGTTTAGTAGCAATAAGTATTCAATCAACGCGATTGATATGATGAAGTGGATGATGTAGTGGAGACAGTCGTTGCGTTTTATCAATCGATGCGTTGTTCTTCACCCAACCGTCTGCAAAACAGAATAAAGCCTGAACGGAACGTTGCGTAGAATTCCAAGTTCCAATGTTCAGTGTGGGTATCTGTTACGTTGTAGAATCTGATCCGAATTGAGTTCAAAAGGAAGTCACGTTAGTATAGAATAAGTAACGCTTCACTTATCTAGAACGAGAGTACATGAGCTGAAATGTAAATATGAAAGTTTAGTAAATGTATGCAAAAGGTGTACAGCACAAACAAGTAACAATCATGACAGTATCCATGGGCATGGTGTGTATTTATAAAACAGCCATAAATTCAAAATAAATTGGTGTAGATTAACACCGGAAAATGGGTTGTAGAGATAGACAAACAAAGAAAAAACAACTGACATGTATGTGAATGCATATCGAGTCCGATGAATGTTCGGTGTCAAGTCTCAGTCAGACGATTTGAATGTGTCGAAAAATGGGAGTTCGTTTTCAGCGTTTAGCACTTCACACCAAAAGGTGATGAATGTTGCGAAGCCTGTGATTCTGCACACCGCTCACACTAAATTTATACAAACCTCGGTTGTTAGTTTACATTCGACGAATGTTTTTGATTCGGTGTCTCAAAATTCCATCCTCGGGATTATTCCAGAAGAATTTCCATGCAGCTTGGAAACAAGAATTGTCTAATTGTTCACAGCTGAAATCTCTGGAAACAGACAGTCAAATTATGGGATCAATTATAACCGACATGATTACCATGTGACGGAAACACACACACACAAACTTTCCGAAAAAGATTTGACTGCTTTCAAAGCTGGGTTTACAATTCGATGGCTTAGATTTTGCACGCTATTCCTCTGAGCAGCCGAATTCTTGAAATAAATGTTAATCGGGCCGCGCAACCCTTAGGCTTTGTCATCAATCTCGCATAGCTAAAGCTTTGAGCAGCGACTGTCTCGACTGGGATTGAAAACTTTCGCACGCTTGATGCATCCGATTTGTTTTAATTCTAACCTACAGAAAATGTATATGGTGTCCTACCCGCTTAAGGGACGATTCAAAACTGATTCCAGTCTCTTGACATGCATTTTAATATTACCCTTTAAATACCACACTCAGCATAATATATCTTGGTAACTTTTATTCAACCCGTGTAGTTCTAGCTGAAAATCTTTATCTTACAATTTGAATTCTACGCTTGATGAAGGTGTTCATTGTTTGCATCGAATCTACATTTAAGTCATTTCTAATGAATACGTGTTTGAAAGCCATTTCCTTGTAGCGCGTTCATCAATAATGATGCGACTTAGTGAATACAATACAGGATATAGCATTCGACAGTGAGTTCAAAGTCTTACTTTGCGTACCACTTTACCACTGTTTCAAGGCTCACTGAGCTGAATCTTACCGTCTTCAACGGATGACGACAAACAGCCAGAAATCGGTTGTGATGTGCAAGTGTAGAGGATCTAAGCAACACATTGCTCTGGTCACCCATGAGCACCTTGAGTGCTTGACCTTTGTGTGATTTTGTCTTCGAACATCGTGGTTCATTGTACATTGGCTTGAGAGTCTAACTTTGTTTACAAGATAGTGTAACTTTTTTTCAATTTTTGATTCTTTCAGATTTAGGACGGCGCAGTCAATAGCAAGTTCTTCCAAACTCGTAGTTTCAGTGTCCAAATCGTTAATACCTCTTTTGCGGATGTATTTGTACCCCAACAGCGTGCTACTCAGAAGTAGACTTTCTGATTTCAATACCTCACAGGGTAGATCATTTAGGAACAATCATTTTCCATAAACATAAACCAGCCAACAAAGCGACGTTTTTGTATTGCGAGCAATCGTTGAGGTCGTTCGTAATGCTGATTGGTCTCGAAGTTAAACATATTTGAAATCGTGTGTTTATAACAACAGAAAATCACCAATAAATTGTGGTGTTCACATCCCCTTCCCTTACACACTACTACGGGTTTTCGTCTGTTTGCCGTCATCAAGGAGAGAGTAGGAATAGGTTTAGCAAGGCTTGAAATAGTGGCATAGTGGTAAACAAAGTTATACTTCAATGCCACTGTTGAATAGGGTTCTCACAAAGAACCACCATATACAAATGCACAAACACAAAGTGATTCCGGACCGAGCGATCGAAGAGCTAATAAAACGAAAACCACGTTTTCATGTTCTGTTTACAATAACGTGATTTGTGGTTGATGAAGAGTTCCGTAAATCTGCGATATGCTTATCAACATCTATTCATTCACAATAATCGCTCATACGTTATGACGGTGTACGTGGCGGTGTAAATGTTTATATCGGTAATTAAATGTTGTCAACACTTGCTGGATTGTTATCATATGATATCGTCTTGAAAATATCAATGCATGACCAGGGATTTCGTGCTTGCCGTCAAACATCGATCAGCTTTTAAAAATCTAGGGCGACTTCGGAACACCTGGGTAATAATGTATATGGAGAAAGAAGCACACAGAATGATATCAAAATCCGAAACAGCCGTTTCTGGCAATAACGTTTGGTCTGAATCAGACGGTCCATTTTCGAACGGCACGCAAGTTGCACATTTCGTGAAAGGCGCTTAACACACGCAACATGAGCACTAACAATAGTTGGAAAATTAATTGCGACTTCGGATTTTTTATACGCTAGCCGTTCTGACTCCAACCGAGTCGAGCCATTGATAACATTCCATGGTATACACATTACAAATTGTATAAGATGTTTATATACAAATGCACAAAGACTTTCTTAAAATGACGAAGTTAAACGACTGACTGTGGTATCCCTCTAAACATACTTCACTAGATAGCTTCCTACTTTAAAGAGCGTGTGCAATATACTGTCGTGAATGGCAACGTCTCCCATTAGATCCTGATTACTCACGGTGTCTTGTAGGACACAATTCTTTCCCCCTACTTTTTCTCTATTTACATTTTTTCTTCCTTGTTTCCATTCCACCCTTACTCTCAAATACACTGACAACGTTGCCGTTGTTCTTAACCACCATAGATCTGCTGACCATCCTGCATCTATATCAATTATCAATACTATTGTCCAGTGGTAATCCTCCCTCGGTTTATCGTTAATTCCGTAAAAATATAAAGAGGTAATCTTTTCCAACTTGTTTGGTTTGCGATCTCAAACCCTGCTTTGAATAATTCCTCTGGTTTCCTTTAATGGCTTCGAGTTCAGCAGAAGCACTTGTTTCAAGTGTCTTGGAGTTACGTTATCACAAAGGCTCAACTAGACTGATCATGTGACTCAACAGTTCTTGAAGGCTTGAAGGTTATCTTTCTATGCTCTCCGCCTGCGTTTCCTATTCGTCCCACCTGATGTAGGTAGATATTTAGTTTTTCCTGCATTGTTCCCCTATTCTTCTCGATCTAATTGAAAAGAATTTTATGATTATCGGAAAAGTTATTAAGGTTATCGCACGACTGAGCTAATTCGAGATATGATCTGTTACATTCACGGAAGTGATTGTGACAGATTGCTCAGTCATTTCTGCCGTTAATGCACAATGACTGCATGAAGTCCTAATGACTTGCAAACAATTCTCATCTAAGCAAAGTCAATATCTCGTCCCTTACCTTGTTCTTTATTTTGTTGATCAATCGAAAGTTAATCTTGATCTAAGGAGGCGTCTGACAGCCTGAATTTTGACATTGAATCCTCACCCCATTTGTTTCTGGAAAAGTAATTTGTTTGGTTTAGTCAATATTATTTCTGAAAATTCGTGTACACGAATAAAGTCACTATATGGTTTATCTTATTATTGCTTGCACGAATCACATGACATTATCGGTATATATGGACCCCGGGCCATTTGCTGCAACAACTGATACCAACAAGAAGAAAACGTTTGTTGATGAGGGCCGACACAAACGGTCCCATTATCCCGACCGCGAGTTTAAGTCATGGACACATAGAATAAGCAACTGATTGATTTAGCGCGCCAACTGGTTTGAGCTGAATCTGATTTTGCTGTTCTGGAACACTACTAACAATTTCTAAGAAAGGCTTTGGAAATGAAGTGCACCAATTTTGAGAAAAAACGCTGCGATGGGCATTCGTTCTACTGAGGGCGATATTGCGTGAGCTATCCGGATGTTTCTGCCTAGCAATGCCTTCAAATTCAGCTTGATAATATATACGGAAGTTTTAATGTGACCAGCATTTTTGATATTCGGATCCAGTAGCACGTATCTCAGTAATTTAACTAGCGAAAGTAAATAACATTGAAAATTATAGCATGCAAGAAGTATCGCTACGTTTTAGAAATGCAGTTTATAAATGTTATATGGAATTATTGTTATGGGGGAGGCAGAGTCAAGTTCCATATAAATAAATGTATCCGTACCACGTGAGCGTATTCGTACTTTTCGAACATCAGGGGAAGGTTAGTCAGGTTCAAGTATATCGATATTATTGAACTCATTGTGAAATCCTTCTATAGTACAGAGTAATCGGTGATCATGAGTGTATTTCATATGCTGTCATCTGACCAGTTTCAGCGATTTAAGCTATGAAATGAGATCAAAACCACCAGCGGAGTGCATACAAAGACCTGTGCTAGTCTCGTTTCTTTTTCTGCCACGCGCGAACGCGTTGCTCCTGTTCATAACATTTAAAATGTTCCAGTTCGCCGATGATAGCATAATTTGGACGCGAATCAGTTTTGCAAAAAACTGTGCGAAATCTGACAAGGTGTCAGATTGAGCGGTTATGAATAAAATGACATTAAAAACATAGAATAGCAAGATACTCCAACTTGACAAATAAGTTCGTTGGACGTATCGATTTGGAACTGAAAGGTTAACGTGGAGCTCGTTGGATAAAGACCTTGGAGTATGGATTAGTGGAAACCTGAATTGCACTGTTCACTGCCAGAATATATATTAACAGTCAAGCAGATTGTTACGTATCTTTCGAAGAATATTTGGAAAATTCTAGCTGGTGATGTTGCCAAGGACAATGAATATCTACTTTCACCCATCGATGGAATATGCGGTAGAGTTATGGGCTCCTTGTCTAATAAAAGATATTGATTTCTTTGATAAAATCAAACACAAAGCAACAAACTTAGTGATGGGTCTTCGCAATGTTCCGTACACCGAAAGATTGTGACGTTTGGGTATATGTGAGTTTAGCCAAATAAAAATACGAGGCGATATTATTCTGATCTATGGAATTGTGTCTATCGAAGGACATCCACTAAGACACTTGTTTGAAGTGTGTGAATAGAAAGCGAGACGTAGACATGCCCTATCACTTTTCGTCCCTAGTTCTCGTATTGATTGTTAGCGTTATTTTTTGCCGTAAGTGCTACATTCCTTTGGAATTCTCTACTTTATCGTGTGGTTGCAAAAGACATTATTCGTAAGCCATATATTTAATATACTCAATTCGTTATGTACTAATATTTTTCTCATTTTCATTCATACCGTTTTTAAGCATAAATAATTGATTCCTTATCAACCTTCAAAATCCCTTTCAACCTAGTCTCAGCGTAGCAATACTTTCACGCCATGTATTAAGTTTTGTCGTTTTTACATTCTGCAATTGTGATAGTCAATTATATTTGGCAGGATTTTATCTCACTTAATTTCACATAAAAATGCACTAATGGTTTTTATTCGCTGTCACTAATAGCGTTAGAACAAGGGCTTAGCGAAAACAGCAGATTGATTACGGTCAATATGATTTTTATTGGTGGATAAATGCTGAATTTAACAGCGCTTCTTTCTAATTGGCTCGATATACGTTTTCAATGTCCATCATTCTCTCCGCGTCTACACCGGATAATTTGCTGCAATCATCCAATGGTTGACTGATCACATGTCGATCACGTGCATTGATCCATTCAAGGTCAAACATTTTAAATAAACCACACTGGTGGTTTAAATAACGGACGTTAATAATAATCGACGTTGTATATATCTATCTATACACGAAGTCAAGAATTTAGATATAAAAAAGGCTATCAAGGATTTCTGTTTTATCAATGTCATGGAAAAAATGAACCTGCCTGGTTGTATTCACTGACTGCGAGGCACCAATTTAAAAGTTCAGGGAGAGATTGTTACTCTTGAACTGCATAATATTGTAAAACGGTGTGGAATCTGAGGTCCCCAAGCGCTTGCGATGCACATTTAGGGTCAACAGTGTAGTGAACTTTCTTGAGATTGCAAAACAAATGATGTCTCATTTGGATGCTTGTTTGTCTTACTCGAAAACCAGTTTTCATTAAAGTGGCGTCTTATTTGCTGAGAGATTTTCATTCACAGTTTGGCATGAATGACTGAATGAGAGCCGGGTATTCGCCTGATGGTCGTTGACATATTATTCCTGAACAAGGCCAAACATCAAGAAAACCCATTTAAAACTGAAAACCAACTGAATTTAATCTCGTGTCTGAGGCCAAATTTTAGGCTCGCCTTGCATCGGCTCTAATTGAGCATATTTAAATCCCTTTTTTACGTCTCGATCAATGTTAACCTAGTTACACGAAAATCACCAAGTACAAGCACTTAGCAAAAATCCATCACGCTTCATTTTTTCGTTTTTAATCAGTAACCACCATTGTGGTATTTCCGAGTAATTACCAGAGTGACTTCCCCGGGTAATTCGCTGCAGTGGTATATCGAGCTATCCTTTGAAATTCTCCAACACTTGACAAGCCTGGCTATAGCGACATTAATCAATGTAAAACAATCATGAAAGAGGTTAAGTGAATGTTTTGATCAACCGCTCCTGATTATTATTTCCATCGATGGAGATTGAAATGTGACGGTCTGATAGATGACAACTTGTTTTTTCTGTACTAGATGGTTTTTTTAATTCAACTCATTGGCTCCAGGAACTGAGAAAATATTCGGAAACTTATAAGTTGTTTTGTTTGGCCGAATAAAAAAAGGGTTTTAAAGTTCCTAAGCGTTTTCAGAAAAGATCCAAGCTTCAAGTGTGCAAGTGGCAGATGTTTGAAACGTAATGTGTCATAGCCTGCGTAAATTTAATGAGATCAAGAAGCGGAGTTATGTATGAAATTCTTTATTAATCTGAATGTGGAATAAAGGTTGAGCACATTTCTGCTTCATAGATGTTCTCCAAGCTGATATAGTTAATTGTAAAATATTAAAGTTAGCATGATCAGTGAAAATTCTGTCAAATAGATTTTACGCTGGGAACCGTTCGATTTTATTTGCGGTGAGCAATATCAACTCCTGTGATTGGTACAGATTCTTGCGTTCTATCGTTTTCTCCGAGTTCGTATTGGCCCATTATTAGCGTTCAGTTGGAAGCGCTCCCTGGGATCCACGAGCGATGATTTGTCAGAACACTGTCCAATCGTGTGAGGACTTATTGACATGTGGCGGATGATCTTACTTGTTTTGAGATTTTCGGAAAGTATATACACCCCAAAAGCTTTATCGTTCATAACAAGCGCTCAATAAATCAATCGCGATGTGAAAATACTGACAGGACATGATTGACACTTCATTACATCGAATATAACTCAGAGATTACTCAAATAACTCGATTTCCTCTTGAGTTTAATGTGGAACAAATAACATCAACACTAAGAACTCAACTCGTGTCACTCGAGGACGCTGTTGCCAAAAGAAAATAACCATGTCATATAGATGAAGTCATTTGGTTCGGTGACAAAGCGTCCGCAATCCACACCGGCTAGGATAACAACTACAATCCTCGCTGTATTTACGCTACAATTATTCACTAGCACTTTGGACAACATTAGCGAACAACGTTGAGAACATTTTCATTATTGTGCAACTGCGGCGGAGATTGAACCAGGGCACTTCCAAAATTGTTAGATCAAATCAATCTATTCGCACATGCACTCAGGTTTCATAAGATGTATTTAATAAATGTGATCCTCTTAACTTTGTACTTGCGACGAATACGGCTCCATTTAATTACTAATAGGTTGCATGTGATTAAAGTTTGTTGGCGTTGTTGAATGGTCTCAGCAGTGACTTACTCGTTCAATCTATTTTACCATTTGTAATCTGTTTCGAGGCACACTGGTTCTGACCTAACTGGTTCCACATGTTGATTGCAAGCCTTGCGTAATCGATCGTCATAGTGTATAACTGAAAAGCATCCACATATGAATGTGCTGCTGTTGCTGTTTCGTACATCTAAATGTCAATTGGGTGTTCATATGGTTAACCAGATTTGACCGTGGGTGGAACCTAAATGTGCAAAATAAAAATTATGTTCTTTCATCTTTCTGTACCTTCTTCGCTTTCATCTATATCGACTTTTCCATTTTTATTTCAATACGTGATGCCTAATTTCGCACTTTTAAACGGAAATTTAAACTGCGCTCCATCTATGGAAATTTCACACAAACATTAATCATATCACGTTATTGAGTCGCACACGTAATTTGACTTACAAATCACAAAATCTCATATATCTACAAAATAAACATACTAATAATAAACTTTGGAATACCATACAATCACGTGCTATTTCGCTCTCTTTGTGTTCTATTTCATACGTGTCAATTATTAAGCATTTGCATGCTACAGTCTTCGTGTTGACGACCATTCTTTTGATCTACATCGAATTTCAATATATAGGTTTTAATGTGTTGGAAATTCAGTCCTATTCGTCAAACGTGAGCTATATTGGAAGGTCATGGGTTGTTAGTAAACAATGGCCTGTGCTTTGGACTTGGTGTTCGAGGCAGTATGGTAACAACACGATGTTCAGGGTTTACAGGAAAAACGTAAAGAGCTGTGTGCTACAGTAGGTTTTGTAATAATTCCAATAGAAAAAGTTTTTGAATTTTAATCAAGGAATTTTCAAGTAGGTAATTGTGTGAAAAGTGCTTGCAACGATGTATGCACAGGAAAAACATCTCTCGAGAGAACTTGTCTCTTGGAGACGTACTTAGCGGGTATCAGTGAACGTGTATCAACACGGGGTTCATCGACATTCGGAAAAATTACCGCGACAGCCAGCATAATAATCAGTGAATGAAATCCTATTTCGCCTGCTATTGAAACCGTAGTTAAACGTTGGCCATACGAATTTTAGCGGCCCGACAAGGAAAAAAATTCTGATTTTTACTTCCTACCCGTAAAACACTTAATAATCACATACAAGAATTAAAGAAAAATTTCATTATATCGTGCTTGAACAAATTATTTTCTTAAACTCTACCGGCAATATCCATTAACTGGGGCATTTTTGTGATGATAGTTTTGACGTCAACCGACACAAATTGGGAAGTTTCGCGTACGTGATAAATCTCACGCTGTATTCAACTATAACTGAATATTGACCTGATAAGTT
This sequence comes from Atriophallophorus winterbourni, assembly GCA_013407085.1. Taxonomy (NCBI): domain Eukaryota; kingdom Metazoa; phylum Platyhelminthes; class Trematoda; order Plagiorchiida; family Microphallidae; genus Atriophallophorus; species Atriophallophorus winterbourni. Next base: position 147,986 of record JACCGJ010000970.1, read on the forward strand.
AGAATACACTCGGTTATTAGAGGGTGCATCGATCACATTTTCTCGTTTTGCCTGTAATCAACCAATCACACCATATCCGCATTGCACGTGCCTCGATATTCTTACAATTTCCGTACTCTGATTGGCCTTCTTTCAAGGTCAACCATGGAAAACACTACAGCCAATCAGCACCTTGATAAAGAAGGCTTGATCGACAGTCGCAGTCTGCATGCCGGACCGTTGCCCGTTAGAATTAGTGGTGAACCCACCGATACCGTCGTATTCAAAACGGATTCTATCAGCCCGTCGACAGAGCGTACGAAATTCGCAAACGATTTTTCAACAAAGCATGGATTAATTAAGAAAATTCTCCGGAGAACAGCCACTTTGAACTCAGACGTGAGGCATCATACCAAATCGGAATTTTCCCGTAACCACTCTCCGCAATACTTACAAACCACTAACATCAAAGAATTAACTCCTGAAATGGGAAATGTTCATCAGGTAGCTCATTTTTCTTATATAAAAGTTCAAATTGATTGATTCGTTTTTGGCTTGTTATGTTTTAATTCGAATCTCAATGATTACATCAAATTTAATCGGGTTTTGTTTGTCTTCACTGATATATATGTTTTCTACTGTTATTACTAGCTGCCGTTTATTACAGGTCAGGTAACATCGTGATAGTATATATATTTTTTTACACTAGAACGTCATCCAGCAATTAATTCAGATATACTGATTGTAAGATAATATTTGTTTGTGAGATAATATTCATTCGCTTGAAACTATTCTTAAAATAGTACATACATTCTACTGTATTGCGTCTTGTCTGTTATTTATGATAGAAGTCATAATTGTGAATCAAATCCGTTTTTAAAAAAATGTTTTCTGCTTTTTGAGCATTGTGGAAAAAGTGATATAGTTGGCAGATCCGGCTTCTTCCTCATTAGCTTGTTTAACGTTCAAGCTTAACCGGTCTTTGCAAGAAACAAGCACGAGTTAGACAAGTATAGTAGTACCATTTGATAGTTGGAATTTTAAACAATACAATTGATTTGATATGCAAACCTGGATGTCAAGCTTTCTTTCGCGCTCATCCTTTTAACTAAATTTGAAGAATTGCCCACTCCCTATTTAGAGTTGATTAAGAATTCCTTGTTACTGCTAAAAATTATACCAAGGTCTTCATTAAATACCACAGTTTCCACTGAATCTGAAGGCCTTGTCATCCCGGCTAATGATTGAATTTTCGATTGACCTCGTGTCTAAATATTTCCGCAGTTCAACTTGTGTTCGCGCGGAACGATAGTGTTTTGTTATGTTAGTGAATTCATTGGTGTATTACTCGCATTGAAACAAAACTGGGATCTTTTGTAGAACCCCCCCGTCAAAAATACATTCTCACCACCACTGAAAATAAATTTGTGCACTAATTCAAATAGAATTTTTGATACACTTACACTCGATAGGATGAAAATCAAGCAATATTTTATTAAACTTGTTTAGAGCACGAAATTTAATACGCCACATGAACTGCTGCCTTCATTGTTGTTGCGAAAGTGCAATTTTTGGGTTTCCAACGAAGCATTCATTCGCATTCGGATTTTTTAAGACGTCCACTAATATTACGTAACCACCTGTCTGTTACAACGGAAAGTGTCATTCGATAGGTATTACTAAAAAGACGCGGCCACGTGAGATGGTGAATTCTGGTCATAAACCAGCTAAGACAAATTCATGCTTTCGTTCTATAAAATGCGTCTCAAATAGCCTCTAACAATCAAGTCGAGCTTCTGGCCTGCACGAGTGACTCTCCTAGTCCGGTGGAACTGCTTCTACCAACAAGAGAAAGGGCGAGGGCGAGTGACTGGTGCCTGGAAACCAGTTTGCTCCAGGCAGATGGAACTCGTTAGCCAGGGTGGACATTTCATCTGAGGGAAGGAAAAACATGATTTTAAACCTCCGCTGACTTACGTGATACCGATCGCGGAAAGGCTTCGAGAGAAAACCCGGAGGAAAAATCTGGAGCAGAGTCTCCTAGACGGTTCTTTGGTGCACACGACCTCTTTCTGGCAACTCCCTGCTGCCTTGCAGGTCGCACTTGGTTGTGCAAAGGCTAGAGAATCTGACTCGAACAAACGCCGAGTGGTGCTTGGGACGCCGCTTTGTACCCGAATTCCCAAGACTCTTCATTGAATTTGACTCATCCTCCAAGGGGTGATAGTCGCACCCTAATCGATAAATCGAATAAACTTAATGGATGTTGCATAAACATGCAGGCGACGACTGTTAGGATTGACAGCCACATAAATTGTCACAGGATGTCTGGCGATTTACGGAGCTTACCATTTGCAACTCATCTATCTGAAAAAAGCGAAGCATTATAACGCGGTCTAGTTTATTGCTCTCCAATGTTGTTGCTACGGTATGCTTGCTAATTTCGTTGAATGCGTCGTTGGTCGAAGTTCACTGCACTGCTTAGTGGATTCGTTCTTATTGGTATCCATTTAGCTCCTATCTACATAATAAACATTCAGTATGTGTTTGGCGTACAAACCACATCAGCACACAACCCCAAACATTTCGGTCTGCTGTTGGACTTTCTCGCCCGATTTTATAGCCAAACGTTTCATTTCAATGTAACGAATTCTTCGGTGCATCTTTTAATAGAATATAATACTGATTTAATATTCCGTTGTAAATGTGCATCTATGTTACAAATACACATTAGCGAAAACAGTATTCACTAAGTTCCGATTCCTACATTGAGCCCAGTTTTGGACACAAAGAAGCGCATGCCCATACCTGTCAGCGAAGCTTTTTTCAATCATTCACGGTAAACATCACCGGACAAGACACTGCTTGTATTTGCAGTATGATGGCGTTTTGTTTTATTTTTTGGTTTTCATCCAGTGCCAGTGTGTGTTGCAACAATTAATATCGACGCGCTCCCCTTTTGCTTCTTGCCGGAGACATTGATACTCAATTTCAATTCGCTGACTCACTAAAGTTTGAGAATCAGAGTCGGGTTTTCTTCGGTTTGATTTGGTTGCAATTGTGCTGTGGAGGATCTCTCACAGTATTTGCGCATAGCACATATGAGTACACTTTCTTTTCGTCTGATGCTGGACGTTTGGCTACACACTGATGGTTTACTGTAAAATGAGTTTTGTATAGACTTCACTATCATAGCTTCAAAAGCTGAGCAATTTGAGCAGAAAAGGTCCCCGGTCGGTTTGACAACCGTGGCAGTTTCATGTTGCCCATAAAATCATGTTGACTTTATAATGTCATGACCTCACTCACTAAAATGTTTCACTTCTAATATTAAGGATATGTATTCATAACACCTACCATATATCTCCTCTGTCAACCAGCTAGATGGAACGTGAAATACAAAATATTTGCCATACCGGGATGGGTTTTGACAATATCGTCATACGACGATCACACAGAATGCTGTCACAAATCGATTTACCTGGATTGAAGCACACCTCGTGTGATTACCATCATGTTGTCAAATAAAAAATCTGAATTGCAAGTTCTCCCCTGAAATGCTTTCCATAAAGTTTGATGAGCTTGTGGTATGCCTATTAGTCAGCACACTTGTCTTGATGCATCACGAGTTTCTCGTCTCAATGTCTGACTGCAGAATTGTGCTACCGGAATTTGTGCTACAATAAACAGGCGTGTGAATGTGAAATTGATGAGCATGCATTGAATCAGCGCATGGGAATCGATTTTTATGTCTCGAATGTACACGAATGCACTCGATGATCGTCATGTTCAAAGCATGATTGCTTTTGCGATCTGTCTCATCCTCTTCACAATTGGTGCAGGGTGTAAGCGAAAAGCAGGTTCCGTAATTTCATAAATAGCGAATTATCATGTGGGTGACTTAGCGGTTAACCTATAATTTCCCGATTTAGCCCTCATTATACTCAGAGTTTGCTTGTGAATTATAATTAGGAATATAAAATGCTTTACTCGTTAAAACAAATTTTCACGAATCAAATTAATTTAACCACACAAATTTTTGAATACGAATAACGAATATGAGAGGCACGTTAATGTTTAACGGGAAAATTCAAGATTGCCAGTCACATTTAAATCCAAAACAGCGTTGATTTTGTTTACAGCGGCATCAAGCGTTTTGATGTAAGTTGACGAAAGTTCAAGCTAACGATTGTTTAAAATCCTGATGTTCAAGTTTTCACTCGAATTTTTCCTAGCCGGTGCAACGAAATCCGCATTGTTCAAAATACAAAAAGTGCACTGCATTTACAGTGTCAAATCACCTTTGTTTACATAGAAACACGTTAAGTTTCAAAAACAAAATGGCTCCATGTTAACTGAAAAAATGCGTAGATAAATTAATTTTGAACTCGGCCGATTTAAAGGCCCTGCTGGCAAACTGATAGTACACCGTGGGGGTGTGATGGAAATGCATACAAATGAATATTTTGGTTGATATTATACTGTGTTAGAACAGTCTGCATGGTTCACAATGCAATTGTCTGACTTGCAGAAATCGTCACTAATTTCTTATCATCAATTCGGAAGTATTACTGTGATAAAATCTTTTATTCTTGTGTTAATAAACTATTTCCATTAGCATATTGTTTTCACAATCTGCATGTTTTATATCTATTCCAAACGTTTTGTTCGTTGTTTCCAATGTAGCAAGCGCGGATACATATTTTCTCGGATAAAATGTCAACCAGTTTGGAATTTCACATTTTCTCCCTCACATTAAGGGTATTAAATGCTAAGAAAAATGTCGATGTTTGTTCGTAAGCATTCGGTGCAATGAACTGTTTATTCTATTTTACTTCATTTGCGTCGCCTCTGCTAGTTGGGTCATCTCTAAGAAAATGTAAACTACCGGTTTTCGAGATATGATCGTAATGAAAGATTGTTTGGGAACTTTACCTTCGAGTACTTGTACCTGCGATGCATATGTGTGTGTAGTCGAGACGTGAAGGATGTTCACTATGGAAGAATTAGCTCACGGCCGGTCACTTTGAAAATGAATGGTGCAAGGTTACTGTTAGCTTTAAGAAGAAACCGTGCTACTTTTAACGCTAAACAATGCGCACGCAAGCTGCGGACAATGAGTTGACAAACAAACACGCTTTTAATTGCTAACATTGTGGGAGAAGTTATTAGTCGCATCTTTCACTGCGTAATCGCAGCATGCACAAAGAAAACTGCGCAAATCCAATGAAGTACATCAGCAATAAGAGAGTGGAACTTCTTAAATTTATTTGCATGCTTTCTGTATTCACCGTTTTACTAGATTTTATACGTGCTGATATGGCATACAGTTGTCTAAATAGTATTTTGCAAAGAAATCGTGCTACTGAGGTTCTTTGTTTCCCGATGGGTTACAACGTGAGCAATGCGTATCTGAACTCCAAATGACATTCTGGCGTTTAAGTCTTGCCTCACCGGTTCGGTGCGTTTTTTTAACTTTTCAGTAGAACGTGAACCGGATCCATTGATCTAATCCTTTCGCACGCTTTTTCCAGGGCAATGCTTCCCCCACAGAAGCCACGATTGAAACAATGGTACCGTCATCTGTTTCCCTCGGTTTCAGCAAACCAAATTGCCCACATCCACTTTCTGCTGAGACGCGCACACCAGCGGGCCACGTGACCCTTGTCCGTAACCTACCGAACGGGGATGCCATGAAAACAGCTGACTCCGATCAAGTCGCTCATTTGAATACCGTGATTGAACGGCTCAAAGCTGCCGTGCGCCATCGAGATCGTCGGATCTATGACTTGGAACGGGAGGTTGACAAACTTCGCTCAGTTTTGGATCAACAGATTACTGGCTCTTTTGTTAGTGTAAGTTAAGATTCCCTGCTGGTATTGTGATGATCTTGCTTTATCCCTCACAATATCCTTAATCTTCATTTGACGGGTTCATGTATCCGTTTTCATTGGCACTATTCGGCTTCACCCTAAAGCTTATTGCGGTTATTTTACCATCCACTTAACAGCCGATTATGATGGGGAATTCGGGCGGAACCTGTTAACACTGTGCCTCTGGGGCCCTTAAATAAGTTTGATTGTCTTGCAGAAGTTCGTGGCATTGTGAAACCATTCGTCATCATTAAAATGTTTTTCCATTCTGCATTCTTCACATGTTGAACATGGCGAATACGTTGGTTTTAATGCTATGCTTGAATGAGTATAAACACTTCCTGTGTTTCCCGACAATTATTTCGTCATCTATCGAGCACAGCCAATGAAAATAAAGTTCTTGTACTATCCTCTAACTTTATGTTCGTTGAGATTAATGACTTCCCTTTCCTAGTTATCTACCGCACTTATTCTTTGCTCACACCACTTTCCTCTTTACTATGGTGATCTGTGTTAGCTTGTCTACTTTCGTGTATTATTACTCACTGGGGCTACCACAGCTAGATTCGCTATGAAGATGGGTTTTAACGGAATTCGACCTCCACATCCAATGAAACCTTTAGGCCTTCCCACACTGTACTTTTTGACTGGGTTTAATAGCTTCTCACGACAGGGTCAGAGACAATTTCAAATGATGAACACCTCTAAACTAGTTTGCACCGGTAGGTGAAACTCGCCCTTCTACAAAAAAGTGACACTTAATAGAATGAAATTACCTAATTTCAAACCCGCACTATCTTTTTGCTGCATCCAACTACGGAACCAGCTTTAATAGATCAGTCTCAAGGAATTCTGTTAGGCAGAGTTGTATTTAGTCTTAATCCATCGCGCTGAGACTGAAACTTAACGTGGTTCTCGTTAACGATCTCCGGTACGAAGCTTACGGAAGCGCATTGCAATCGAGATATTCTCTCAGCCTATAGCCCAAGAAATGTATAGGACCACCTTGAGTAACTCAATCGCAGTTTCTCTGTGTGCAACTGCCGATGAAAAATGGGACAAGCTAGCAGAGATTATGCCGGTCGCCACAATATTAGCTTGTGGGACTGCACAATCATCCCAAATGTCCCACTGGATTTCACAACGCTCGATAGAAATTCTCCAACAGCGAATCCAAATACCTTGTGATCCTGGATGATGATTATGAATGAGCTTAAACGGAACTTAAGACTAGACAGAGAAAAGTGGTGGGTATATAAGTTCGAACACATGGAGATGGCAATTAATGCTGGTAACGTTAGCAAATTCTTTCAACTTATTTGGTCAAAAAGTCCTAAATCAACGGAGTGAGTGACACTATCGCTAAATTAGACGGTACTTTTATCACTAATAAGAATCGCCACCTTTCACGCTGGGCCGAACATTTTGATGAACAATTCAGCTGGACACATGCGACGGGTTGATTCCCTTATTTGAAGCAGTGTGATCCTTGGCCTGTTCGCATAGATTCCCTGGTGATTTAAAAATTAAAGCATGTATCGAATCCATGAAGCGATTCAAAGCTACTGGCCCCGATGACACCGCCTGTTTTGTTCAAAGAAGGTGGCCAAGTCCTAAACAGCACATTAGGCGATCTCCTCCGTAAAGTGTGGTTGTCAAAATCCGTTCCTCGAGTTGAAGCGAATCGGTTATCATACCTATATTTAAAAAAGGTGCGAAGCTCATGCTCTAATCACCGTGGGATAAGTCTCACTCCCATCATTTATTAGCTTCGATGTACCTTCGAAGATTAACATTGCAATTGGAATCACAGATCTAATAGCAGCAAGTTGCCTTCTGACCTGGCAGATGCTGTGTCGGCCACACGTTTACTCTTTGATGGATCTTAGAATTGTGGTACACTTATAAACAGCTGAAAAACGCCATCTTTTCAGACTTCAAAGGAGAATTGGATTCAGTCGATCGAAATGTCTTGTTTAACACCTGGTTGTGCAAAGGACTTCGGCAAAAGTATGTCACCATACTGCGTGCACTTTATGCTCATGCATTCGGATGCGTTAGGGTTTACAATGAACTCTCACCCAAATTCCACACCACTAGTGGCGTCCGACAAGGATGCCCGATTTCTCCGTTTTTGTTCAATTTTGTAATTTATGCCATCATGGAATTATGCAACGAAGGAGACCCAGTGTTTGGAGTTCACGTAATGCCAGGTGGCAATCTTCTCGGCTTGGACTGCGCTGATGATATCGGTCTGTTATTCGACTCGTAGACAGGTGCACAAGGCGATACTGAACAAGCTAGCTAGTATTGTACCCACATTTGTAATGCGCTTCGAACCCTCTATGTGCAGTTTTTTGCTGCAGGATATTGACGTATCAAACAGCAATGACAACGAGGCGCTTGAAATTGTAGAGCGTTTTACGTATATCGGTAGTTGTATCAATAATTCTGCATAGTTAGATGACGGGACTCGGCACGCATTTTCGAGGCGACCATATCCTTCCGCGGCTTAAGTCACGTCTGGCGTCAGAAAGGACTGTCTCTGTTACTCAAAGCTAAAATCTACAAAGCGACGGTATGGATGCAAGACTTGGATCATACGTAAAGAGCACATTCAGCGTCCCCAAGAGTTAAAAAATCTGTCTCCGTAGCATTCTAGGAGTTAACTGTTACAATCGCATACACGATGATGCTCTCCGAAATAAGTTCTTCGGTAATAATATTGATATAAAGAAGCAGATCAACCTGCATAGGTTTCACGGGTTGGATCACGTTTTACGGGTGCTGGATCGACTTTCCAAACGGATTTGTTTGGTGACGCCACATTCCGATTGGTGCAAATCTCATGGAGGCCAAAACGTCAAATGGCGCAGTTAGCTTTAAAGCCTTATTTGTAACCTTTCCAAAGTCGGCGCAGCGCTTCTTCCAGGCTGGTGTTCCCGCGATCAGATATTTCGCAATGGTTAGTTACGCTTCAGGATATTTCCCGAGACCATGTTTAATGGCGGTCTTGCATTAAGAATCTTCTTGGAGTGTTTGCTTAACCTTGTATGTTGTCAAGTGGAGTGACGAGAAAAGCTTATTATGATGCATGACAGTGAAAGCCGCAAGGAAGCTGTCCTGTTGATGTGGCTCTACTCGTTCATGATACTTGATGGAATGCATGTTTAATTCGAGGTGTAGGCACCTCATCCTAGTTTCTATAGAATCCGTATCTATTTAAGTATAACCCTTCCGTATCTTTTATGATTCTCCATTTCATGGTTATGTGGCAGTTAAGCATTCGATACATGCTGACGATGTTCTGCTGTCTCTGATAATGATGATTTAGTTTCATTCTGACAACTGTCACGACATTGTTAAGTAATATACAACTATATTAGCCTAGCTGTTCCTTTCGGTTCTATGTTGTCTTGTAGAAGATACACTTACCGCATGGGCAACTCGCAGTTTTCGGTATGGAATCACTCTTGGGTATGCCTCAGGTAAAACACAAATCGCATACTGTAAGCCTGTTATTTCTTATGCCTTTCTCTAGATTAGCCTGATTTCTCTCATTTCTGAATATTTGAGGAAAAATCCAAATACATTGAAGCAAAGGTGCGATACGTATTTTTCAGCAGAATGAGAGCTTCGCTACCGTTGACGCTTACTTAATACCTAATTAATAACACAACGTAGTAGGGATAAATGAAAGTGCGCGATCATTTTGCTCATTTTACGCGTCAAATTTCTACTCTACCGGTGAAAAATCCTCGTGTGAATAGTCGCAGCGCGTTTCGACTTATTTCTCGGAAAATTTGGGAAGTAACCGGGAAAGCAGGTCTAAGGTCGGGCTGATTTGAGAATAGACCCATGAACTAGGGCTTGGTGATCAGGAAAACAACTGACGTTTGGGTATGAAATGTCTAGACGGCGTGACATTTTTTTATTGAAGCGCAGCGCCTATGTATGCTGGGACATGTTTATTGAATAAAAAATGGTTGTATTCCAAAAGATTTACTTTACAATGAGTTGCAATCAGGAAGTCGACCATTGGGCACACTGCACTTATGGTACAAAGACGTTTGCAAAAGAGATATGAATTCTCTGGGAGTTGGAAAACCTCTCTCTTGACCATTTACCTTCGCACGGTGTAAAGCTGCTAATGAAAGATCACGTCATCAGCGTTCTACTGACGTCGTTCTTCCGATTACTGTCCATCGAAGTGAGCGCTGCGGGAGAGATTGTTCCTCCGGAATCTGACTGTTTTTTTATTTGATGTACATTAACGGTCGATATCGACCGAAGTGGGTCAACAACAACAGTGTTGCATCCATCACTTAGAGCAAACCGCTAAATGGTAAAGTGTTATCCTTGCAAATTACCGAAAGACTATTTCAGCAACTAAATATACTTGACAAACATTATTGTTTAACAAAATGATCTATGTCGAGAGGCATAGTAATGGCTGCTAAATTACTATAGTTCGATGGTGGAATCCCTTTTGTGCGCTGAAATCTACAGAATGAAAGATGAATATATTCTTGAGGTTTCAATCTGTGGCGAATCTTACCCATGGAAAAACGATCGCGCATATTTTTGGTGCAAACTTGTTTGTAACGTAATGCATCTTTTAACTGTTTTATCTCAGTGGTATTGAACTGCAGACGAACAATTGTCGTCGATGTTGTCAGTTGGTTGCAGCTCTTGCCATCTCCTGAGCAGTTGTGATTAATTAAAAGCAACATATCTCCGTGTGAATTCTAACGAGCGCCCGATACTACGCAGCGACAAAAATAGGTTATTTTTCCGTACTAAGCCTCAATGATGAATAGAACTAGTGTCAACACCCGTTTTGCAGCTAGACTACCACACACGATAGTTCACGTTTGATATAGGTTCCACGATTTGCATGAATGTTTCCCTTTCAGAGCACCGCGGTTCAAGAAGCTCCGAATGCGGTTTCTCCGATGGACACAACATCATACGAGCCAGGTCGCGCTGTTAGCAAAGAAGATTCGACCAGTGCCTCAACTTCCTCATCCATTCCTTCCACTCCAGCACTGCCGGCTAATGTGCCAGCTGCGGCACTGCTTCTACACAAACGACTTGGAGTCTCTGGAGAACCAATGCGGACTACAGAACAGCTGAAGTACTATGAAAAAGACGCAAAGTAGGTAGCAAAGCACTATCAGTCAAAGGCTTGTGAAGGCTGTAACCTTCGCCATTTGTGGATCTTATTTGCGATATAACACATGATATTGAATGTTTCGATTCTGAGTATTTTACTACTAAAGAGTAATGTTACTGCTTCTAAGCCTCTCGATGTCTTTATTCCCTATTCACATCCCAAGGCTCATCTTTGTTTCACTTAACACGATGCTGTATAGGAGATATGATTTCTCAAACTGCCCACGTTTAAAGCGATTTGCAGTAGCCGATCGATTAGCATAGTGTGTCCGATGTCAACCCATGATGCAGCTAACAGCAACCATAGAGATCTGTACAAAGAGCCTTCTGCGCTCTAGTTAGAGTACAAAGCGCAACATCGCGTCGTCAGTATAACTGAAGAATGTCAGTTAACGAAACACGCTGTCGAAGCCGGTCCTTAGCATAACTTCCAGCAGATATGCAACTGTTGGAAGCGACGAAGTTATTGCCTAGTTCTAGCATGACGTTGCCAACAACGAGGGAGATCTTCCCAGAACATAGGTAACTGTTTTAAACATGTCAGTTGTAGAGCACATACCATACCTATAAGAATCAAGTGCCCGTTGACTCATAGATTGTTGCCTTGCACGAGGGTCTACTCTCAAATTTGTGTTTTTATTCCCCACATTCTCGACCAGCAGCTAGCCAGCCCTTATTAGAGGATAGCTAGTTGTATGAAACCGGTAATGGAATTTGTTTGAGTGGAATAAGCTTCCTGAAAGTTAGTCATTTTGGCCCTGTGTGAGTCCGTTATCAAAAAGTGGCTTTGTTGTTGCTGCTGGCCTTTTTTAGCCGATGTCGACCAAGGATGTACATCACATACACGTGAATGTTTCATGCTCTGCAGCATTTAAAATGATTAAAAATTCCGATTATGGAGAGGCAATCTATCCTAAATCGCTCGTAGCGATAGGCAGTACTCGGTTGATCGGCGTCAGTTGCACTTCGGCCGCGTGTTATACGTTCAGCATCCAAAAGCTGTATATGCTATTCCTCAGTTTGAACATGAAGCTTTACAAAGGGTCTACAAAGTGAGCATTCAAGAGCATGTTCTTCTCAACTCAAATGGTAACAATGGATTCAGGTAATGTGTTCAAATAGTTATATTTCAAATGCCTTTCAAGCAACGGTTTTTAAATATAACTCATTGAACACATTACTTATGTTTCAATGCTGATTGACACAGCCATTCTGCCTACTTCTGATGCGCGCAACAACCGGAAACGGAAAGTGTACTTGAGGAAACTCTTGTCATTTCTTTTAGTTTGTCTGCAGACGATTTATCGTGTAGGTAAATCACCTGACGTGAAGGTTAACTTTTGCAAAACCGTTTTCGATTCTCCAGATCACGACAGCAGATTCGCGAAGCGCTCCGAAGTAACGAATTGTTAATGAATCTGGATGTGGTTCAACTGCAAGAAATGGTCAGCTGTATGCACGAGCAAACGTTCCCGGCCAATTGTTACATTATTCACGAAGGCGAAGATGGGGAACACCTCTATGTTGGCTCGGGTGAGTTTGTGGTTTTTTGCCGCAAGGAATCGGTGTTTTGTTACAAAGTAAGCACATACACACGGATGTCATGTAGTCTGCACATGGTTCCCGTTCCATGTCACTTCACTTGACTGCTAACAAGGTTAATCGAATATTCCAGCAAAGGGGAGTGATAGATATGGAATCACGGGTCGGTGCTTACTACGTAACCAACCTCATTATGCTTTATAACGTTTTCCCGTTTTAAACAGGCATACCACAGTTCTATAATGTTTTCACTTCCATTTGCACGCGTTTTTTCGGGGGAATAATGTTCTCTCTAGTACACACTTCTTCAAGACAAATTTTCAACATCGCGCGTCTTGTCTCGTAAGATTGGATGTTTCAGGACGAACTTGTTGGTTTGTGTCGCGATCTTGTGACATCAAGGATGACCTTTTGCTTTTTCCGGATTCATAAATTTACGTTGTTTTCACTCAACAGAGCAGAAAACGTAGCGCACGTTGTTTGCACCTACCAAAAGACCAATCTGCAAAATATACGCTGTTTATTGCTGGTCGCAGACTCTTCGATGATTCACAAAGTTCAGTCTTCTCAGAAAACTTGTTTCGCCACATGAATGCTGTGCCTCGTTACGCGTTAAGTGGTGTTGTCTTTGCCAACAGAAATCGATAAATAACCATATAGTCAGATTTTACAGTTTTCAGAACCGTTGTTTGGAAATTGATGAGCTGTCCCACTAACTTCTACGAAATGACTTCTAAACTGCTCCGCTCCGCCAACGAGTATGTTGTATAGTCACTAGATTTAGCAAATTCACTGTTTTGGGGGTCAAATTCCAACTAATCACATCACCATCCGCATAGATGGCATCAAACCGACAGCAATTATCGGTATACGAATAACATTTAAAATGGTAAATGGAGACGTACGTCAAAAGCTGCCAAACTTGTAATAGATTAGGTATAGGCACACTGGGATGGGGTGCCTATGCCGTGAATCGAACACACATTCAATCAAGTGTTGTGAACGAGCGTAGCATCATCGGCCGTGCGTCATAACAAGCTTTCCTCGCCACTTCACTATCCTCAATACACAAGGTTAAGCAAACACTCCAAGAAGATTCATAGGGCAGGACTACCACTGGATACGATTTTGAGCGATATCACTAAGGGTACGAAAGCACTATCAATTTTGATATCTTAGAACCCAAACGGAGTGACGAATTGTTCCAACTGCAGCTAGTTTAGCTGTCGAGACTTTCGCCGAACCAGCTTTACTACACTACCATTTCGAGTTAAAGATGATTTCTGTACATGAAACGTTTATATCGGCCGCAATATGAGGTCCATTTCAGTCAAATTAGCTATATAAATTTTCTTGAAGGTTTACGACACGCTACACAAAACTCACATCATTCTAACAAATAACCTTCGTACACATCCCTTGTCTAAACTATGTTGCGACCAGTTTAATGAAAGGAATGTTTCCAGCTACATGGAACGTGAGATGGTGTATTCAGAATACGGCTCACTAACTCAGACGGTGTTGAACTGATTCGGCACCTTCCGTTTGTAGCCGACGTAATCTCCGTTCAGTAACTAACCGTAGAATGATTTATCCCAATTCGGAAGGTGACACTATACACTCTTGGCTGTGCAAGATTTCAGCTGAGCATATTGGAATGCGCGCTCCTTTTAGATCCCATGCCATCGATTGTAATTATTCATAGTAAAATTTCCACGCAACCGAAACGAGTTAATATTTGCATGCGCCAGCCGGGAAGAAGCACTGCTTGCTGCTTGGCAATGGCAAACGCATCTTCTCCGTTCCGTATAGCTATTATCACTGAACAGTTATTCTGTGTGAAATTCGTTGAGTTCTACGTGTTCAAGGTCGATTCACTTACTCGGTAGCGGTAATCAAGTGTTGCTTTTTCATATGTCTGACTACGTGACACCATGATTAAAAAAACTAACGTTATGATTTTTTTCCATTTCACTTGCTCAAATTTGAATCACATTACATAAAAATTCACATTTGCATGTCATAGTTATGAATTTTCAATGAATCTCAAGGGCAGTTTTATTCTCAAATGCGTTATTTGCATGTTCTGTTGTTGTGTGTATGTGTGAACATCGACCTTATGTAAATTACACAAAGGTTTCGACGAATTTCTCGGTGAACAGTTACTCAACTTGAATGATAAACTTGACCGTTGATCACGTAGTATCCACCTGTCAATGGTAATCCAAAACGTATCCGTCTAGAGGCAGTTTTCTTAACGCGTGACAGTTGGTTGTCCTTGTTTTTTACGTTTATCTGATTACAAGGACAGCTACTCTCATTTTCCAGACACTGGTGGCTATTATTTTCCTGCTTTCCCATATAATAATATCAATAATTAAACATCTCATTAGTGACCTTCCAAGATTCAATGCGGTTGTGTTTTGGTTTGTAAAATGATAACTTCTATTCGCCGTTAAAGAAGCATGAGTCGTAAACTTAGCTTCCTTTACCATTATTAGCAAGCAGAGCCAATGGTTTCAAAGTTTATGACTCAAGGTTGTTGAATCTTTTATCCAGTGCATTTCTTTCCCACGTATTGGAATCTAAACATATTCCAGTTGGCTGCAGAAAAGCAGGTTTTTATGTTGTTCATAGTTGAGAAGAAAGAGGAAAAATGGTATGTTTAGTTTTTTACGAATTTTAAGCGTGCAAGATCAAACTGATCACACAATTTTTTGTGGAAAAGATCCTTGAATAAGATATAAATGTGAGGATTGTTTGGAAAGATTTGACGTTCAAATCTGAAACAGTTTTTTCCGTCGAAATACATCAAGCATTTACTGAGAAGGAATGCAAGTATTTTTACCTTCGCGTTCTACCAATTTTCCTTTGAAGTTTTTCCGACTTGCGGAGCAAAACCTTTGTAGCTCAGAATATAGAAAAAGTGGACAAGTTAAAATTGGTGAAATCTGCGGGGTTAGTTGATAAGAAGCGAAAAGTGTGGAAAATGAATGATAGGCACGCTCGATTCGAAGGCAGCGCAAAATCAATCAATCGAAAGAACGTAGTCCGTTAATTTTAACGTATTGAGACAGAATATTAATACACCTCCAGTTGATGATACCGTATGGTTTAGACGGTGTTTTCGGTAATTCTATGAGTTGAGCCCAGAGCGTTTGTGTAGTCAGTGGTGTACACTTTCACAGCTGCTGGTGACCTTTGGTCGAGGTTACGCGACACAATGTGAATCGAAAATTCAAAGGCGTTTACCGTCTAGCGCTGCTTCCGATATGTACATCGGTTTTCGTCCTAGTTTTAAGGTAACTTTCGCAGATGACATTTACGATCTCTCCATGAGAAATGACGTTAATGCAGCATATAAAGATCCTGAAGACGTTAAAAATGCCACTGAAAGATAGACATTTCATTAAAACAAAATTTATATATAGTCATTCAGAAACAAACACAGACGCTTGATTAGGCTGAGGGTGTTAGTGAGAGGAGGGAACATAAAAAGCCATCTTATTCTTCTATTCTACCCAACACTGTTGCTGCGCCTTACTGCTAAGCAGCTGATAGTAAGCTAAAGGGATGTCAAGTCCATTATCATTCGGTCGATTTACCCAACATGGGGCGCATTCGTCTTTGCCCTGATACAAACGAAAGCCTTCAAAATTCAAGGCCTCAAATACAGATAATTATTTACTTTGTATTCGTATGTCTTTCCCTCTCGCATGCACCCCACGACCGGTTTCATGCTGTTTGCACTCATCACATAGGGACAGTACTTTGTTTTTAAATTTATCAGACCGCTAACACCTATTGGACCGGGTCTTATAATCGGTTTCTTTAATTCGAAGCTGATATGAACTTACCTAGTGGACAGAGTGGTTGGCTTTTTCCCGACGCTTCGTGGTATTCATTTTACACATGGCTCTGATATAAAACTCAATATAACTTCGAATCAAATGTGATCAATGGTCGTCAAAACCTCTCGAAAGGCAATATGTTCAATAAACACGCACATTTTCTCACACTGGAATAAGTTTCTGGATTCAAAAGTCACGTGAATTGCTAAGCGTGTTGTTTCACTTTTCAGAAGGTGAATACGAAGTGACCAAGGGTGGCAAGCGTTTGTGCGTCATGTCTGCGGGTCGTTGTTTCGGAGAACTGGCTTTGTTGTACAACTGCAAACGGACTGCCTCGGTGAAGGGTGAGTTGAGCTCGTGTGTGTGGTGATCGAAAATCTCGCGTGAATGGCAAAGCTTGGCTGCCTCGAAATCATGTGTCGTTTGCTTTATCGAGAAGTACGCCTTGGTAATGAGACAGGTTGCTCAGTTCATCACAGGAACGACAGGCGCAGCTGACTCGTAAATAGTATAATAGAAAAATCGAATGTTTTTCCGTGTTTCACACAGTGTGGCAGCATTTTATTTGTTCACGAATAAGATTTGTTTCGTGCAAACATTCAGGTCTAATTCGAGTCGCTAGATGCAAGTCACGAGCGTTTACACGAGACAAGCGCGCCCGCTGATATTGAGTCTACACAGAAAAACAGAAGTCAAAACTAGCAAGTGTGCCTTTAATCGCAGCATCTGGGACACAAGTACACTTGTGAACGTGGCACGAAAAACGTTGGCGTATATTCCATGCCGTGCAAAATGGCTCTCGGCTAATTACACTGCAGTTACAAGTATACAAGCCCGGTTTCCGGACAGATACTCACACAGATACTAGATAATAAGTGCTACTTGACCATTTGGCATATAATCTATTTAAGATTTCGGTATACAAGCCGTGTTAACCCTAACAACGGTGAAATATGTAAATGCAATTCAGACTGTGCAGGCACACCAGACTAGCTGAAATTTGCAACTCGGGAATCATTAATCTACTCGAAAGTTTTAGCACAATATATCTGTGTTTGCATGTATGTTTTCATCGTACATACCCCACGATCGGTTTATTGCTTTTTGCACTCAATTTCAACTTCCGTGGCCATGTGGGTTACGTGTGCGGGAGTGGATTTACGTTTGATCCGATCGCACTAATCTGGACACAAGTAAGATAGCTTACTTTGAACTAAACATAATCGTATATCGCTGTCGTTGCTGCCCTAACGCCTACGCTTATTACGGGTTGGCTAAGAGTTGTGATTGCTGAGCATATGTGTTGAGAGGCATAGTCAAACCGCTGCGATCTTCTCCGTTGGATGTAATCGGAGAGCGAAGATATTCTGCTGCATCGCGTCCCAACGACAGCAATTGATACCCGGTCAATATATCGTAGTCACAAGGGCTGATATATCCCCTGTCCTCAAAGACGACGTTTCACATTCATAGAGCAATACAGGGCGGATCGCGGCTTAGTAAACACGTATTTTAGTCTATAGACTAATTCCAGGCCTGAGTTAACGAGTGACTTTTCCCTCTATAAACCCAGTACGCGCACTAACAACCATTGACTTCGTGCCATGTTCCGCTTGACCATTCAGTAACATAACATACTGGACAAAAAGGTGCTTAAAGAATGGGATATATTCAATTAGAAGACCATGGACACAATTGATGGAAGGATAGTTTTGAAACGATCATCTAGCTGCTACTGATGCGGTATATTAGAGTCAGCAGCTTTTCGATATTTTCAGCATCAGCGTAGTCAATAAAGGTGATCACTGATCCTTCGAAACTTGAACCCATCGGTAGACCGTTAATGTCTTATTCGTGATCCAGTCGACGACGTGGTTGAACAGAACTTGCGCTAACGGACAATTCTGTCCAACTCGTGTGTGCAAATTAAATTCGCACGATGTTTTCACCGTAGAAGCGAACTCGAGGGTTGTAATAGGCTCTAATTAGATTAGCGAGTTTCCAAAGGACCCATTTGATATCTTGATGTTCAACATTCAACTATGCTACACTCGGTTGAAGGCAACTTGGTACTCAGTCAAACGGTGTTTCGCAATCTAACGCAATTTGATTTGCGCATTCCATACCACGACGAAAATCACGTTGACCGAACCTAGCAAGCGGCTAAGACGATACAGAAAAAGCTGAGTACGGCCCTTTTCAACATGTCTACTTTACGCAGTGGAAGTATGATGAAGAGCGGGAAGAGCGGGCAAGCGAGATGGAAGCAGCCCAAGCATTTGGCAACACCCGCAAATTGTTCCAGCTTATACGCTCCACGGGAACCCGAATACCTAGCGTGAGCGAACTCATCACGGAAGCAGATGGGTCGTTGATTACAAACAGAGAAAGGCGAATGGACCGCTGGAGGGAATATGCTCCGTAGTCTAACATCTGAGACCGCTAATACCTTTGTCATTTTGTTCACCCGGTCTTTGTTGAATTGATGATGGCTGAATCTCGGTAGTGTTCAGCTTTAGGTCGCAACGAAGCGTCACTTGTAATCTGCGTCCCAAATCCAGGAACATTTCTTTCTCTATTCCTGACCCCGTTAGAATGAATCGATCACTCTCAATCTGGACATCGCTCCCACACCGGTTTATTATTCTTATCCTGAAACGAGGTCATCACATGCATGTTCAACGTCCCAAATACATCGAACGATTTCAGAGTAGGATTCGCGGATGGTTTAGGAAGGCTTTTGTGTGGCATGAATCGCTGATTTGCTGTTTCTTCGGCTCAGCTTCCCCATATAAAATCGCGATCAGCCTAACACTGTCATCATGTAAGGGATGAATCATTCTCAATCACGCGATAAACTTGCCCTAAATCCAGGCTTGAATTTGTATCTGCCCTTTGGAAAGACCGCCTATAAAGCAGTAAAAGTGAAGAGTTCAAAACGAGTTGACCTTTTGAGCCATTCTCCCCCGCTGTCAATGCATATGGATCCTGATATGGCTATCCCTGTCAGATGAGTGCAAACAGCATGAAACCGATCGTGGGGTGTGTGTGCGTGATGGAAATACATGCAGGTGCTGATTTTTGTTCATGGTCATGGGTTTGAACCCTAACTACGTGTCTATGGGCACATGCGATTGAACAGGTTGATCATACCAACCTTATCCAACAGAGGCATACAAGCGTAACTTGTTTTTCCTTCTTTCAATATGTCAAGGACATGCGGATCCTGACCGTACTGTGTGTGATCGAAATGCGGTCAAATATCAACTACAATGTAAACATTTTCTAGATTTACTTCAACAAATTTTGCATCGGACCTGGCCTCATGCTGGCGTATCTTAATCCCACCAAAGCGAAGGTGCCCGAAATTCAGTCTGGTGGCTGTGCGAACACATCACTCGTCCTTTTGATGGCGTAAAAGCATCCAATCCTGTCAATCATGTATATTCGTTCATATTTTCACTAATCAAAAGGATGTGTGTGAATCCGTAGGATATCTCTGTGATGCTTCGGCTTAGAATAATTAGTCTGAAAAATGTTAGATTTTTCCAACCTTTTCAATCACGTGAAGCCTATATAAAGTGCGAAATACAATCTTGTGTTATGCTCGGGAACGTATCCTTACGACTAAACGTTACACGACAATAATGCGATTAAGATGATTCACGGATTGCACATTGAGTGTTTTGTGATCGCTTGGGTGACTTTGCAGCGCTAGGACATTTGGTTGTCAATTTCGTACGGAGTCTACTTAAGAAATTAGCATGATGACGAGTAGTCCTACCGCTACAATGCCAGCACAATGAACACTACAAACCCCACACGGGGCTTCACGTTAAAAGGAGAGAAGAAGAAGAAGAAGAATGACTTTATTGACGTTAATCTGTTGAGGTGCACAAAAAGCTTAGACTGATTTTGATATTGTGGATTTAACCCTTTCTCTACGGTAATTGGATATACGTATTTTATGATATTTTTGTGTTATTCTGCTTCATTATTGCATAAATAAAACACATGAATAATGTTTTTATGGATCAGATGCCAGACGCCGCCTGACAAGTGCACTTCCATGGTAACCGAAGGTACCGACTGGAGTCACTGAGCAATCGACTGCTTGTTTGAGGTGGTAACTAGAGTTACTGTCAGTAGACAAAGGGTTAACTCAAAATCACCAAACTAGTGACATGATTGTGCGCTCTACTGTCTAAACTCAGTTTGAGCGCTGTCTTGCGGCGCCCCGCCTAGTGGGACACTTATCGAACCCCGGTCCTTGCCTTTATAAGCTCCCTCCCCAAGTAAAAACCCCCAGCTTTACTTGTCGTCGAAACGTTAACTCAATGTATGTATGTATGTATTCTTTGAAATAAAAGTGCCATTCCTTACGATCGAAGCAGCCAGGTGACAATTCTTATCTTGGTTACTGACGACGCAATTGATAAATCTGACAAAGTTTTGATATTTCCTCATCCGCTTCATTGGAAACAATGGTAGTCAATGGAATCTTAACCATACAGGCAGCAACCAGCATTAACTAGTGTGATGGTTCATAGGTTCAACTTCAACTGTTAGTAACTTTCTGAAGAGTGATACAACATAAATCAAACCAGCTAGTTTGATATTGTTGCAAGGCCTATCGGTGTAGGCGTCAACTGTTGATGCGCAAGAAGGTGATTAATTTGTCATAATTAAACCATGAATGCAAGTGGAATGTTCTGCCCGTATCTGCATGGTCATGACGATGCGCACGGCTGAATCTCAGACAGAGAGGAATCAGCAATGTAAGAGCTTGACCGTCATTAAATCGTTGCACACGGGAAGCGCCACATTGTCGTTTCCTCTCAAATCTTGCTGAGTAGATAAAATCTTTAGAGTGTAAACACAACTTTGCAACCTTAACCGGCAACCTTACAGCAAGTGCGTTTAATACACGACCACTTTTGATTTAGCACTTCTGTTTCAAAGTTCCATGGTACCCGTGCATTGTGAATGATTCACAATACTTCAGGTCCAGGTCTCGGATAGAAGTGGTACGTCAGTGTTCCGCCTTTGTATACATTTGCATCAGTGTCCTGTTTTTTTTTACCTAGGCGGTTGAAACAGACCAAGGACAATAGTGTATAATCCGTACATGCCAAACAGCGGCTTTGGAAACATTTTTCACTTAATCAATGTGTGATACTCACACCTGTCGTCTACTTTTATGCACTCGTTTTCTGCCCGTTTTCACACATTATTCTCTCTTTCGTAGCGTTGGTGCCCTCTCGCGTTTGGGTTTTGGAGCGAGCGTGTTTCCAAGCGATCATGATGAAGACTGGGCTGGAACGGATCGAGGAACGGAAGGCTTTCCTTCGCAGGCAAGTCTTCGTCCATTATGTTGTGGTTGGCACATTGGAACCGTCTCGTCTTTGTAATGTTTTAATAACGTGTGCTGCATCAGCACTGTGAAGTTTTTAACTTGTGGTGATGTGAGAGACCTTAGCGGAAGTGACGCACAATCAGTGAGCTATATGCAAGTTGGAATATGCCTGTTGAAACACGATTTTCACTCCACGCAGGCTCAACTAAGTGATTATTGATCGTAGTTAATGACGCTACCTTTTGACATGGACTGATGTTTGTCGCACACGAATTGTCCATCTAGCTTCACTATTGACATGGATACACGAACAACGGCTGGCAATCGGGAATCGCTAAGCTCAGTGCGTATCGATTAGGATGGGACCGTACCGTCTTATTCTAGAGTTCCTCGAAGCATTGCATTGGATGATTGATGAGCACGTTGCATTGGAAGGCTTTACGAGTCAATGAGAATGCGTCAACATTGAATGTAAGTTAGAATCTCAACCAATCGCACAGCAGACAGAATTATATTTTTAAATTCACTAGCAAATCTCTTAAGGCTATCTCTACAATGTATTCGTCAGTTTTGCTAAACTTTTGGAATGCACAAACTCTGACCACAATTTAACTATCCACTGGAAAACATATTGTTCTAGTCAACGTCGTCATCATCAGAGACAGCATTACACCGGTAACATGAACCGAATGCTTAATTACCATGAAAATAAAAAATACTAAAAGATTAGGAAGGGTGATACTTAAATAGCTATGAATTCTACAGAAGTTTAGGCACAAACAAACCGTGAGGATGTGTTTACGACTCAAAACAAATATTCATTCAATCAAGTCTCGTGAACGAGTAGAGCCACATCAGCACGACAGCTCAATGTAGCTTTCACTGTCATTCATTATAACAAGCATTCCTCCTCATTCCACTTGACAAAATACAAGGTTAAGCAAACACTTCAAAAAGATGATTAGTGCAAGACAGCCATTTAACACGGTTTCGGGACATATCCTGAAGCGTAACTAACCATTGTGATATCTGATCGCGGGGACCCCAGCCTAGAAGACGTGCTGCGTCGACTTTGGAAAGGTTACTGGTAAGGATTTTTCGCTGCCTATGCCACGTGACGGTTTGGACACCCTGAGATTTACGCCAATCGGAATGTGGTGTACAAATAGAATTCGTTTCGGAAGTCGGTGGTCCGGCATCCGTAAAACGTGACCCAACCAGCGTAACCTATGCATGTTGATCTGCTTCTCTATATCAACATTACTACCGAACAACTTATTTCGGAGAGTATCGTTGCATATACAATTGGATCAGCTCTCTGCCAAAATGCCGCGGAGACATCGGCTGTCAAATACTTGGAGACGCTGAATGTTCTCTTTACATAAGTTCCAAATTTTTCGTACCCATACAGCTGAAAGCTTGGAAGTTTTTCATTGCTGGGTGCACACTCAGATTTGCTGGTAGCTTACATACGTTCGGTCACCAAAATAGAAAATGTCCTCTGCGCTACTACCCGTCAAGTGGTGTCAAATACTTAGTTGAAAATTGTTCATTGTGGGTGAATAGACGGCATCTGATTCGTCCTTATTCACTGTCCAACCACAAGTTACCATTGAGTGCTCGAAGGGATGAATGCTTGGCCTTGAGAATTTCCCCCGTACATATAACAAAATGTTGATAGAAATGCATTATGGTTGTGTCTAATTATTACAAATTCGAACATCGCTTAACATAATACTCCAACAAGGCGATCATGCGCGAATAGTTTCTACAATGTTGCACGAAAGTTAACCACGGTAACCAAACAAGTCCCAATCAAATCACATATCGCATTGAATTCAAAAATGAATCTCACGTATGATGTCATTTATCCCGGATGGAACAGGCGAAACGCAGCGTTTTCAGACCAACCTGTTTCCCATGTGGACAGGTAATTAGAACCAGCATAGCGTCGGGGCTATAAATTTCCCCATGTTCAAACTCAGACAGGATGTACGCAAGAAAACGCGACTGACCGTCTGTACCGTTACGGAACAAAATGAAATTTAATTCTCAGTGGAATTTGGTGCGCATGTGGGTGGAGGTCGTTAATACAACGGTTAAATTAAATTGCTATTTCTGCTTTTGTTTTAATGTATTGATTGTAAGCATAGGTAGAAATTTCGTGCCTCGATTTGTTCATATTAAACTCTCCTTAAAAAAAATGCGAATTCTGGTTTGAATTCGTATTCATTTATGAATCGGATATGCATTAT
Source organism: Atriophallophorus winterbourni (assembly GCA_013407085.1). Lineage (NCBI taxonomy): Eukaryota > Metazoa > Platyhelminthes > Trematoda > Plagiorchiida > Microphallidae > Atriophallophorus > Atriophallophorus winterbourni. Next base: position 172,017 of record JACCGJ010000970.1, read on the forward strand.
TATTATTATTATGATCACTTCGTTCCCTGTTCAGTGTTCCGTTGCTCAAAGATGTTCCCGCGGAACGCATTCTGCGAATCGCCGACGCGCTGGAGGCGCAGTACCATCGTCCGGGAGATTGTATCATTCGACAAGGCGAACTTGCTGATAGCTTTTTCATCATTCAATCCGGAGTGGTGAGTCATGAGTGTTTGATTTGGTGAATGAGTATTGTGTGGCTTTTTTCGTATCGAAGAATGTGTTACTACCGCACGGTCATGTGTATGTAGGTTTTCCTCCAATCGGGTCCTATAACTGAGCATCACCCCATCTTCAGCTGGCAAAACAATTTCACGCAAGCTGCCTGACTGAATGGATTATTTCAAAGTGTGTTGTCTTGATGTATGGTATGGTATGAAAGCACAAGCCTGATCCTGGCAAAGTGCCGCACAGTCGGAGACTACACGTAGGCCCAGGCCTGATGTACAGCCAATCTTCTCTTCAGAGTAGTCAAATTGATCAATTTAACCCGCTGCAGAAGCCTGCAGAGTCTACGAATGGCTGCAACTGGTCCTCAGCCTCGAAAGTGCTACCATGCATGAATTCTCTCCATTCATCAATCTGTTGAAAGCGGCGACTTTAGGAGCAGGATGCTTCAGTAGTTCCACGTCATACCATCCCAATGGGATAGGTTCAACTAGGAACAAATCGATGTGAATCAAGGTCAAGGTGATTGCGCAATTTTCACTCAGACATTCAGAGTTCGAACAATAATGTTCCGTGTGGGTTTCGCTTTACAAACGAAGTTGGAATGCTGTTCTGATCATAAGCTAACATCAGCTATACATCACCGATGAATCACCATTTCCCCGGTGGTCTTAGCCGCATTTCTATTCACTTGCTTTTGCACTCACACACAGGTCAACGTGACCATCACCGCTACCCAAGAATCTGGCGAGACGGTGGAGCAGAACGTGCGGCAAATGACCAAGGGTGAATACTTTGGTGAAAAGGCTCTACTCGGTGAAGGTCGACGAACGGCCAGCGTGTACGCCCTTGGGCCGAACGGCGTGGAGGTTTTATGCTTGTACAGAAAGTGAGTCACTGCTTTGTAGGGTAGCATACCATCATGGTACGTGCAAGCACAATGATACCGGTGTTATTCGATTTTTGCTTTCATGCATTCCCGACAGTGAAGTTATTCTTTGAAGTCATTGTTATACATGATTAACACAACGAAACACGATCTTCAAATACAGAATCACAGAGTGATTCTCGGACATGCGCTCAAAACACCAAATGTATTCTGGTACGCACACACCCCGGACTTACACTCGCCTTACTGATTTCTGGTTTCCATGTCTAACTTTGTTAAGCATTTCACCAATGTTTGAAAACTCGCTGAACCTGATTTTACTGTCTCCACTTGATGACATCAAACAGCCGGAAGCCGATTGTGGTCTGTAAGTGCGTGATGTGAACACCACAAAATGTCGTCTTTTGTAAGCGCCTTGAGTGCTCAGCCAGGAATCACTTGGTGATTCTGTAAGGGAACATAAGGGTTCTTTGTGAGAACCTTATTCAACAGTAGCATAGAGTATACATTTGTTCATTACGTTCCCATTATTTTGAGCCTCATAAACCTTGGCTTCATGATCATGGGTTTAAACCCTGTCTACATGAGTGTGGGCTCATGTGATTGAACAAGTTGGTCGTACCTACCTTATCCAACAATGGCTTACAAGCGCAACTTGTTTACCATTCTTCCGCTGTTTCAATTGCATGCGAATCCTGATCCTACTGTCCTTACCTGATGAGTGCAAACAGCAGAAAACCGGTCTTGACGTGTGTGTGATGAAAATTCATGCAAATGTGCAGTTTTGTTCATGATCATGGGTTTAAACCCTTTCTACACAGGTTGGTCGTGCCAACCTTACCCAGCAGTGGCTTACAAGCGCAACTTGATACAATGACTCCGTTACGTTACGATCGATTCATGGATTATTATGTTAATCCAACTAATCCTCATCAAATGTCGGTTGCACCTTACGAGCACAGAATGGCAATGACGTGGCCTTAATTGTCAAACAAATAGTGATCTCTTGGGGGAGGGTTCCGATTCCGGGTACATGACCGGCACCAATAGCGATTGCTCGAGCGGTGAGGGAATCCAAGCGCTTTTAGCCGTCAGCGTTGTTGTGTTCTGGACAATACGTGGTCGTCTGTCTATTACACGTGGCATATCATGGCCCAAATAGTTAGCTCATATTGCATTTCATGCCACCGCGAACATTGTCTCCGAGGTGTCTCAGGAGTTTCTTAAGGCAGTGTTTCCTTGCACTGATCCAGTGAATAGCATCAGCTCGACATTGTCGCCATGGTGTTTTAGAAGTGAGTGGAATGAAAATGGTCTGTATAACAGCGTTTGACGCTTTGCCCATCAGTGTCACATAATGCTGGGTTTTTCGATCAACTATCAGAAGCTCGCTAATTCCAAGTGACTAATGCTGAAGTGCTTTTAAAAGCTGGTCTACAGAGCATGTACACCCCACTAAGACAGAGCCGCGTACGATGGCTTGGTCACGTCTATGGAATAGAAAATGGTCGTATTCCGCACTTGCGGTACAAAAACGTTTGCGAAAGAGATATGAAAGCTCTTGGCATTGACCCCGCGAGTTGGGAATAAACCGCTATTCACCGCCCACATTGGAAGCATTGTGTGAGGCGTCGTCTGCAAGCTGGGGAGGAGCAGATACAGCTCTTGTCTCCTGAACGCAGATCACGCCGCCGGCGTGCAATTGACGTCAATCGACCGATTACGGCCTATCCCTGTGGGTGCCGCGGGAGATATTTGTCCTCCGGAATCGCACTGTTTATTCATTCACAAACCTGTGCAACATGAAAAAATCTTGCGATTGTGATGTACATCCATGTTCGACATGTTCGAACATTGGAGGCCAACAACAATAACTCAGAACTCAGAAAACTCAGAAAATTGTATGGCAGAAAAAGCATTAAGCTTAACAATAACCATAGGATGACAAGGTATATAGAACATATAAATTATATAAAAAAATATAAAATATCTCAAAAATCAATAGGGACATTCGCATACCGCATGGTTCGTCATAAACTCATCGATTTTGGAAGCGAAAACCTCAAGAGATTCTGATCGTGTGATTTCTTCAGGCAAATAGTTCCAAGTGAAACAAAATCTTACGGCGAAAAAATTACGATGTATATCCAATCGAGAATGCGGAATGCTTAAAGCCTTTGAATGTGTTCGTGTTCGAGTAAGGTCATTGGGCTTCAGCAAGTGTTTAAGGGGATGGTTTACATAATGCAGGATTTTGAAGGTCAACATGAGGTCACTACGTATCCGCCGTTGGGTAAAATCGTGTAGGTTCAGGTTTAACATTCGCTCTTTGAAAGACGAATTTCGGTACATGCATCCTCTTTTACAACAACACCGCCTGAGCAGACCAGGTTATCTGTATAGAACGCAAAACGCTGATATCTGAAAAACGTCTCCTTTATGGAGAGTTGGAATTGAGTGGTTGAACTTCAAGTAGACTGCCCTTATGTTGCAAAAGCGCTCGACATTGACCATACGAGTCAAGAATTACTTGCAATTTAAGGGTCACTTGGGATGCATTGCGTAAAGCGTCATCTCCAAGCTGCGCTCAGGTGCTGAATGACCTTCACTACAACAGCATGCAAATGCCACCAATCTGCCGAGTACTGCCTGTCGTAGTGAGCGCTGCGGGAGAGATTGTTCTTCCCGAATCATACTGTATGGTCCCGCGCAACGATGTGGTACTTGGGATCATCATGGATTTGCCATGTATATCCATGATCGACATCGACGGAACGACAACATGAAAACATCCGTGTTAGATAAAATCGATATCTTGCAAAGAATGGGCTACTGAGCGCATTTAAATTGTGCGCGTTTGAGATTTCTGTAAAGCTGTGGATTGACCGAAATCCAACACAGTCGCGTCCACAGAGTTTGTGATATTCAATCATTGAATTAACCGGCTCTGCAACGGTTGTATTCACTCTCTCACCCACAGTTGGGCATCTAGCGATTACTCACTACGAGTCGTGCTTACTGTGTTAAGGCACCTTTAACCCAAGTAACTTTTGGTTACCTGACAGTCTGGATATAACGGTTACTTGGTAAGACAAGGCCTCGAAACTTCGCAATGCACTCGCTACCCAATTGCAGCAATGATCTCAATTTTAAACATCAATTCAAAAAAGAGTTGGTCATCTCAATCAAACTGCGCCATACTTAATAGGCTGTGACTGTAAGTCTTTTACGCCAAGTATATTTGGATGTGTGAGGTCAACCAATAAGAATAATTGAATTTTATCAGCTATTTTTTACCAGATAAAAAATTAATCACAATCCGACATTCTGCCGTGTTTACCCACGCATTGTATTGAGTCTGCCATGGGTAATATTTCTTTCCGTTGTTCCACATACGCTCCGGGAGTGACGGATTGGAGGCTCTAACAAGAGTCTTTAGTTATCAAGCATTGTCACTCCTAGATGGGGTAACCTCTACACGGTGTCGTTTTCGTATTCAGTACATTCTAACCATAAAACATTCAACGGTTTTCTCGTTTACAGAGATTTCGTGGAATTGATCGGCGACCTCCAAGAACTGCTGAATAAGCCGTACATGGAATCCGAATCGTTAATCACTCCGGAAAAGTGAGTCCCCCTAAATCGGTATCTGTTGCTATTTTCTATAAATATTGTTTACCTCTGTTGTGTCAAAGAATCGATTTCAATTAATCACAGTTGTAGGCGTTAGTATTAACTTGTATCTTTTTATACTCATCCTTTGGTTTCTGAGATGTACCTCGAAGGGCCAAAATATTCCAGCTCTTTTTTCTGCATACATAGCTTCTTTGAAATTTAGCCACAAGCAGTTCCGCTAGTTTTGTACCTGTGTGTGATTTACATACCATATAAGTGTCATCAAATCTAGTGCCTAGGGATTTCAAAAGAAAAAGAACATGCTGTCTAAATACCATAGCTACCATCCAGAATATCAAAGTAACATATTCACAAATCGTGTGAAAGTATCGCTTGGTATGCGTGATACACCGTTGAGCGGCCCTAGATTTCGCTGGATTCCAGGTTCATTGTACGTAATTGTTTACACGATAGACGCGGGCAATCGAACAAACTCATTCGACTGTTTCGTAAATTCTGGATCAACCTTGCTCAGTGATGTTACGATAGCACAACGCTCACGATAAATGGCACGTGTACATTCTGTCGAGGATTTTGACGTTTGGGAACTTCATCAGTTGAGAGAGCGCACCTTCGTGACTGTTATTGTCAAATTTGCGTTGCTGCTGGTATAATGATAGAACCATCGCAGTTGGAAACTGCCAGCTGGGACCCGTACATCATTTCACATATCTTGGTTCAACCATTGCAGATAACCTCTCGCTAGACACGGCGATTGATAAGCGGATTGACAGATTTAACTCTCGTGTTTGGGGTAACCGCAAGCTGATTGTAAAGACAAAGATGATGGTATATAGCGCGTGCGTACTAAATGCTTTGCTGTACCTGGACCACCCACGCAAGGCACGAACGGATGCTGAATACTTTCCATCTATGAAGCATCCGTCGTATCATGAACATATCGTAGATGGACAGAGTGACGAACTCTGAAGTGCTTTCAAAAGCTGGTCTACAGAGCATGCTCACTCTATTGCGACAGCGCCGACTGCGGTGGCTTGGCCATGTCTACAGAATGGAAAATGGAATTCCGAAAGATCTACTCTATGGTGAGTTGCAATTAGGAAGTCGACCATTAGGCAGACGGCACTTGCGGTACAAAGACGTGTACAAAGTAGATGTGAAAGCTCTAGGCATTGTCCCCGCGAGCTGGGAAGAACTTGCTATTGGCCGATCACATTCGAGGCATTCTGTAAAGCGTTGTTTGCAAGCTGGTTTGGAGCAAATACAGCTCTTGGCTGCTGAACTCAGATCATGCCGATAGCTTGAAACTGCCGTCAATGGATCGAGGGAGCAGTGCATGAAGCCATCATGCGCTTGAGATGTAGCTCCATAATCGATATCGACCGAAGGAGGATGAAAACTACAACATAAAGCATAAAGTTCGTTTTCTGAATTCCAATTTTTCCATCTCAGTGTCGTGTATCGTTGTGTGCTTACATTTACTAGGCTCTGTTCTCCCGTATGTTCAACATTTATTAATCAATAGGATCAAATTAGCATGACTGATAAACAAAAATTATAATTGTGTGGCACTGTTAAATAGGTTTCTTAGATAGAACCACGATGTTCTAAAACAGAATCACAAAGTTTTTCTTGGTCAAGCACTCAATGTTCTTATAAACGACCAATCTATTTTGGTAATCACATTCCCATCCCTTACACATGGTGTGTAATGGATGAGGATCAGATTGATTGCAAATTTTTCAGTCACACACACAGACCAACGACCTTTAGCCTTCAGTACACACGCGAGTTCAATTGTAAGTCTAGTTTCGCGTGACTAACGTTTATCGTAATTCAGTTACAATACGATCGGGATTTCGTTTACGACTTTCTCTTGTGCGTCTTCTATCAAGGTGTGAGATTTTGGTATTGAATTTGTTGCGAATTCAGTATGATCTGCGTCGATCACATTTAATTTGAGGCCACATGCGAGAATTCGCCCTTTTCAGGGGTAATAATTTGGAGTTTGTTTTTCAGAAGACAGACCAGAAACTCGCCGGAAACTAAAGATTGTAAAAATCAATGATGAAGACGCAACGGCGTTAACATCAATCGTTTGTGCACTCAAAGCAGTTCATATTATTGCCGTCCGAAGATAAAAGGAACTGACCACAACGGAAATCGATTAACCCACATCACACACCACCTCCGGTTTCTGACTTTTTGCCGTCATCAGGTGGAGACAGTAAGATCAGGTTCGGTGAACCTCGAAACAGTGATAAAGTGGTAAACAGAGTTATACTGGAATGCCACTGTTACATAGGGTTCGTACAAAGAAACACGATGTTCAAATACAGAATCACAAAGTGATACTGGTCAAGCACTCAAGGCGTTTATAAACGGCCAATATATTTTGTGCTAACATCTCCATACCTTACTCACGAAAAAATTATCATAATCTTACACGGGACACCACACTCACGTGATCGAATGATTGGTTGATGGCACCAAATTTTAACTGATCACAGACCCAAGATTGGCGTACAATCAGAACGATCACAACCCCGAGCCCCTGAGGTTATCATCATCATTGTATTGATAAGAAGTGCCGCATTTTCCCTCCCATAGAACCTCTTACGAAGCAAAATGAATTGTAGTGCACACATGCTAAGTTTTTCTATAACGATAAGGACGTGCGCCAACGGGTTACAAATTCACTCGAACTAATACGATGATTCCAGCGCCTGGCTTTAAGACACTTTCACTTTAAACTTGAAGGTGATTTCGTTAAGCTTGATGCTGAAATGTTCGCCACCAACGTATGAACACTAAACTTGGATGCTTGTACACATGCTTGTACTCAAAACCAGCTGTACATTTAAATGATGTATCGACAACTGGCGATTGACCGGAGCAATATTGCCGATTCCCTTTGTCTCGTCAAACGCTGAATGCTGAAGGAACTAACCACTTATCGATACTTGATGCAATCCACGCAGAATTCAACCAACACGATCGATACACAGATGGGAGTAAAATGTGACAATGAGCTCAACCGTTTGCATCTGTAAATACTAATCACCTTGACACAGCATACATTCACCAAAATACGTATCTTTTCGTATTACTCGATTTCGAAAGCGTTTATTTGTTTCTCTCAACTTCTTGCGCAACCCGACCACGTCAGAACCAATCTTATCGACTAAGTGAGTATGATCGCTCGACTGATTTTTCATAACATACTGCACCCGCGATACAAAAGGTTCGTTCAAATGATTTGAAATCGGTAGCATTGTACGTTGTGCGATCAATGGTGCACGCTTTAGGGATATACTCCAGGTGAACACTGAAGCATTATAGCCACGTACAGCCATCATAGACAGCAACTCAGTCAGAAATGTAATCACCATTTGCAGCATGTACCACCTGACGTCGTTGATCCAGCAGCTCATTTTCTTCTTCTTTTGTCTTGGCGTTCTTCATAAAAATAAGGCATACAGTTGACATGGTTGAGGGTAGAAGGTGGTCTATACGTCAGGCCAATCGAGATCTAATCGGTTTCCCTGTCCTATTGTCTATTACGTTGTTTACACAAGCTTCAGGGACACTCGACGTGTCACCTCCGCGTTTCCCTCCGCTTGTCGATGATGCCTCGATTCATCTCTGAGGAGAACCTGTCCACGTTTACCACAACACACAAGAAAGCCGATTGGTCAAACGCACATGACAAAGAATAGCAAACACAACAATCTTCTCACGGCAAATCTCGTAGCCATGACCGTCTCTTCAACACGTCGGTTGTCCGTTCGGTGTGATTTGTCACTCGATTTCACAGCAAGCCCTCATCACATTTGGCCGACCTTGACAAATAGCCAATCATTCGATAGCGACTGACGTTCATCTGATCCTTTTTTCGTATCACTAGATCCGTGCTCATGCAATTTCTCCGGAATACGAAATCCCGCGTGTTCGCGATTCCAGATGTCAGTTCTAGTGTTGTGTTACGGATGGTGGTGCTGTGCACATCATCCAAGATCCCATGATTCAAGATTCAAGATTTATGGTTGTAAAAGCAATTAACTTCACAATGACCATAGAACGGAACTATAGGTACAAATATATATATATATATATATATATATATATATATATATATATATATTCCAAACAAAGCACGCACGCACCGAATTAAAATACCTGCGGCAGTTCTGTTTGAAATGTGGTATTTCCAACTTTCAACCATGATTATGGCTGTCGCTGGAAGCTCGAACATGGAATAATATATCCAGAGGGTGGAAAACAGTAGTAAGTATTTTGTATGCGAGGATGATACCACCTCGCATTCTCCTTTGCGCAAGTGTCCTCATCTCCAGTAGCCTAAGTCGCCCGGTGAATGACATATTTTCGAGTCCAATGACAAGCTTAGAAGCTATCCGGTATATGCGATCCAGGAGTAAGATGTCTTTTTGGAGCCACGGTGTCCAGGCTTGTGCGGCATAATCTAGAACCGGGTGTATATATGTATTCATCATGAGAGGAAAACACCCCGGGGAAAAACGTCCAAATATCCGCCGTAGCATGCCGAGCAGCCGAGACGCGCTTTTGTAAACGGTTTCGCATTGTAGACCATTTTTCAAACTGCCGCAAATCCAGACACCTAGGTCATTTTCTTTTTCAATGTACTCCAGGTTAATGTCGCCCAGCTTGTATGGATAGGAACAGCCAAGGTCACGACCAATCTGAATCATCTTCGACTTTTGCATATTCAATGACAGTTTATTTTCAGATGACCAGTTGAACAAAGCACTCAAATCGTTTTGCAGCAAGATACACTCGTCAGCATTTCTGATTTGCCTCCATACTTTTATATCGTCAGCAAACAAAACCATCTTACTATCATTTCGTAGTGGTATATCGTTCATATAGACTAGAAACAGTATTGATCCAAGCGCTGAGCAACTGCTAAAAGTTTATTCGTTTCCAGATGTCGCACGATTTCTGCGGTTATTATTCGCTCAAAAACTTTTGATACCGAAGACAGCAAGGTCACTGGCCTGTAATTTTTAATTTCAGAACGGCAACCACCTTTGTAAATGGGTATTATTTGTCCCAGTTTCCAGTCTTTTGGTACCACGCCAGCTTGGTTAATGAGTAGTCGTTGTGATTGCGCTTCACTCTCTCTCTCTCAGTATGATTTCAACCACTGGGCTTTATGATACTAGGTTGTAGCAGTTTCGTTTTCCAATTAGTGTTGTTGTCAGCAGAGTATGATTACGAGCTGGGATTAGAAACTTTCCTGAAATGTGCCACCACAGCGTAATTCAAAGCTACTTCGTCCTTTCCTCTGTCAATTGACACAAAAATTAACAACACCATTGATAACATTATGCACGCAATGACTCCAGTCATTGGTACTCCCCCACTCGTTGAACAATAATGTAGATTTCGATTAAGTTTTGAACGCGCATCTTCACATGGAAACAACAGAAAACCATTGTTTGATTCACTACCCGTGAACTCGCGGTTCCGTTTTCTCTAGCGCGAACAACTCGAATTGTGACATTGGCAACTTTTAAATAAGCAAATCGTCGTAGTGAAACAGATCCGCAATAGCTGTGCTCACGTTGCGTAACTTTTATACCGGGACATTTCACCAAACGTGCGCCTATTTCAAACTACTGTGTCTCTGTTGGTTATTCAATGGATGATTCGATCTTAGTGTGAAATGGATTTTTCAATATACTTTCGTGATTGGGATGTTGGGAAGCGTTTTGCTCATTAACGATAGATCACTCTGTGAGGATCCCAGTATCTTGCCTAGAAATCTTTGTGTAGGGTTTGCGTCGAGAATTATTCAATTCAATTCAATTTTAATGGTCTAAAACGCATATAGATTTACAAAGAACCACAGAATAATATGACAACAAGGAATAATATAACAAGCAAAAATGGGATTAGATGGCTTACTGAGCAGTTCAAGAATCAATTAAACATCCAAAGGGCAGAAATTGTTTTCGATTGATGGGATAACAAATGTAGATGCATGGTGTTAAGATGTATAGTTTTCTTCGATGCACAGGTTTAGGGTCAAAAAGGCATCAAGGCTTCTCTTGAAAGTTTGCTGGTTTGGTGAGTTTACAACATTATCTGGCAGATTGTTCCAAGTAAAACAAATTCGCACCGCAAAAAATGTCGTCTGCAGTTGAGTCTCGAGTGAGGAACATCTGTAGCACAAGCACTTTCAGCTACCTCCGTACACCTTGATAACGAGGTAGTCTTGAATATGCTGATGCTTTGTGTTTGTAACTGACAAACTCCACCGCTCTGCTTTGAAGCGGAACTTTTATCTTCTCGTCCCCGGTTATAAATGAAATTTTAAAATATGTTTGTTTGTTCATTGTCAGGACTACACCTGGCGTACTACCAGATGGCACAGTCGATTATTCTTACCTGCTCAGTCCGGAAGCAACGTCTACACAACCTTCACCCACTGGAACTTATTCCACTGCACCTAGCCAATTGCACCATCTGTTCCAGATGGAACACGATGGTTCCATTCAGGCCAGATTACCTTTGGCCAGCTCAATTCGCCTGTGCGATTTGGAGAGCGTTTGTGTTCTCGGAGTCGGTGGTTTTGGCCGCGTGGATCTGGTGAGTATTCGTCCCACAATTCTCGTGTTTACTCATTCCAATAATACGGGCAACACTGTGAATGCTACATGTTTAGCCCTTTGTCTGTTGACGGTAACTCTAGTTACCACCTCAAACAAGCAGTCGATTGCTCAGTAGCTCCCGTCGGTACCGTCAGTCACCATGTGAGTGCACTTGTCAGGCAGCGTCTGGCATCTGATCCATAAAAATAATTCATGTGTTTTATTGATGCCATAATTAAGCAGAATAACACAAAAATATCATAAAATACGTATATCCGATTACCGTAGACAAAGGGTTAAGCGAAGCATTTTTCACCTGACCTAACTATCGTGTCATGGGCGAGGAGAAGAGAGGTCAGCTTTCGAGATGAGGGATTTTCTGAAGATGATCCCCGATGGATTCGCAATCACACTCGGAGCACGAAACCTTATTCACTGATGGTTTCTTATGGTAATGTTTGTGCAATAGTTGATCATGATGATGATAATGATGACGATGAGTATGTAATGAACATTTTTAGTGTTTTGGTTGGTTACTGGGAAAGGATATGTGTGACGGAAGCTTTTCGATAATGCCTTGATGTGCAACTACAGATATGAACTTTATCAACTCAATTTTGAATATTATCTCTAATTCCTCAAGTATTCTGACCATAAAATGGTGAACTGTTTAGGCATTATTCATTTATAATTTCCTGACAACTGTACCTAAATAATGGAATGCTGTTTCAGTTGATTGTGAAGGTGCTGATGATTATGACGATGCTGATGCTGATGATGATGACGACGACGATGATGATGACGATGATGATGATGATGATGATGATGATGATGATGATGATGATGACGATGATGATGATGATGACGATGATGATGATGATGACGATGATGATGACGATGATAATGTTGATGATGATTTTGATTATAGTGATCACGATGAAGACCGTTATGATGCCAGCGATAGTGATGTTGCTGGCTTCCGGTTATATTGATTTTTAAGAGCTTCAAACGTGTCAAACATTGCCATTTAATGTTGGAATTATGAAGCAAAACCACGGAAGACTATCTTTTCTGAGTGCTTAATTGAATATCAAAGTGAAATTTAATCGTAGGTACTGAGTTTCCATCGGTTAGTTCGTGTTTCAAGCAAGACGCCCACAGATGGGTTGCATTACGGAGGATAGCAAGCAGAAGTGACTTACGATTTCCAACCATGTTCGGTGTTCGTTTTACGAATCTGATTTAACACTGGCTTCCAAGTCTCACTTTGTTTACAATTTTGCTACTATTTCAAAGTAAATTGATGCTAATCTTGCAGTTTTCATCGAAAGACGGCTGGTTGTGGCATGTACGTGCGGCTGTTGTGAGCACCGTAAAACGCTGGTCATGCTAAGCGTTTTGTTCGAGTGGCCAAGAATCACTATTTGTGATTTTGTATTTGAACACTGTTGTTCGATGTGTACGAACCCTGAATAACAGTTTCGTTAGTTTACCAACTCCTTGAAACTAACCATAGTGTCTCCATCTGACGATGGGAAACAACCTGAGGCTTGTTGTGGACTGTAACTACTGAGGATGTAAGCAACAAAGTTTTGACTAGTTCTTCACTCCTACCACCTACGTTGTCCCCAAAGGATCCACCTACTTTCTACTTTTATTTGATTAAAAGTGGCGGTCGCTGCCGATTAAACAAACAACGGTGACAATCGCAGAAACAAGGATACTTCCGGGTCATTCATCAGCGTTGAATATTCGACCATGCAGCATTCCACTGCCTAGTAGTCGCGACGTTTGCATGCATGTTTCTTCATCAACGTTCGTAAATTTCCATGTTTGCGAAATTGCAAAGACTGAACGACTGGAGGTTAGCATCACACTCGATATAAGCTACAACAAGCGCAAACCAAATCACTGCGGAATGTTCACGGCCCATGAAACCAAACTATTTGACGCTCACCGGTTTTCCAATCATTTTTCAAATTCTTTTGCCCAAGGGCACTCCGGTGAAGTTGTTAATCTTGAGAATGATGACTATGTTGTTGATGAAGATAACCACATTGACTTGTTTCGATGAATTTAGACCCGCGGGTAGTTTGTTAGTTTTTTGGTATAAAAGGCATCCGTTTCGGGTACAATTCTGCTTTAAAATTACGTTTGAGCATTGTGTAAGACAAAAATTAAAGATTAGCTTACCAGATGAAATGCTGATGCAAAATTGATTTTAGGTAGATGTGTTGTTGAATCATCATTTTCGGTATCATCGCCTTCACTGGGTCGTACCAAGTTTAACTCACTGTTTTACTTGGTAGAAGCGTTTGCTTTTTGATGCCTCTAGATGTCTCTTCCCGTGAATTCTTAAAGCGCACGTTGCCTTCATAAACAATGTATGCAAACCTGTTGTCTTTCCGCTAAGTTTTTCCTCCTAGTTGCATAGTCATGCTGGAGCAATTTGGCGTCGAACAACCCATCTGCTTTCTAAATTACTCCCCTAGTTAGAAACGGGCCATCAACATTATTTTTCCGTCCATTTCGGTCTTTTTCTAAGATCGACTGTTCCCACTGGAAGGATGTTCTTCATATCTTCTTCCACACTTCGGCACCAGGAGTTTCGAAACACTCCTCACTTGCATTTATGTCTCAACTCATTTTATTCTGAGCTTTCTTGACTATTTTGCTACTAGTCCACCAATAGCATCGGTGGACTAGTAAGTTCTCAAGGGTTCTTGCTCAGCGCTTTACGCTCTCTGCAGTCAATGGATCTTCCGGATCCATCTGAGACACCTTTTCTCGAATGCCTGAAGTTGTTGAACAATCATCACCGTCACCCCCGTACATCGACATAGGATTGACCAAGTTGTCGAATGTCCTCGTTTTATTATCCCGGCTCAGCTGTAAATTCATCAGCTTTCAGTACTTTACTGACAATCCCGATACGGATGCCCACATCTGCGTCATCCCAATCTATGATTTCGATGTCACTGCCAAAGAAGCATAAGCTCTCCAAGTTCTCTAGATCGTCTCTATCCAACGTGATGATTCCGCTATCGTATGCGTTAAGCCTCTGAACCTTATTTCCCTCACTATGTATCACAAGCACGATGCCTTTTTAATCTGGCCACATTTTTCATCGCTTGCTGATTTTCATTCGAAACGTTTGTTGGTGAGGGATCGTTTGGCTGTCATAGCGCGTGTCGCCTTGTTTGCGCGAATAAGCAGCTGTTATCCTCGAGCGCACGATCAATAACGGTTAATGCGATCAATTCAATGACAGACCCGAGAGCTGCATGCAAATCAATTATTCCATCGGCGTTTTTCGTCATTTTTTGATGAGGGAATACGCTTTCGGCGCCGACTTGAAAACGCGAAGCATTGCGTGTCTCTCTCGTGTGCGTTTCACGCTATAATTCCCAGGTTTTCTGGCCAGTGATCGTTCTCGTAAATGCATGCCCGTAATAGATTCTTTAACAACTTGGTGAATGTCGAGAAAATGTTATGCCAATCTATCGTTCACCATCCTCAACTCGCGATGGTAGGAGGAAGATGTGAGGCGAAATGTGTCTGAGGAAATGAATGCTCTGACGAGTGAAGTCGTCCACACGTTGTGACTGTGAGAGATGTGGTTTGGTGAATCGCGTATGTTGTCAATCCCGGGGGCAAGGATAAGGTGCCACAATGCACGAAACAAGCTAGCGTGTTGATCAAATTCTACCCGCTTTGAAAGTTCCGTGAATTACCAATCTACGCGATTTGTTCGTCTTTACTTGTTCCATTTATCGCGTATCTATCTAGAACAGTGGTTTTCAACACCCTTAAAATGGTAGATTCCGTTCTCACACCTCTTATAGTATAAGTGATGTTTAATTTAAGAACAAAATTAAAAGCGACCGAATAAGGTTTGTATGACCAATTTTATTAATATACTCTATAAACAAAAATCTTAGCAATTTAAATTTAAAATTCACTCCTAATTCGTCGAGTCTTTTGTTCCTGTTTTTTGAAACGCGGTACTTGGTTAATCGTAGCCATTCCCGATGTCTGCCCGTGCACTCAAGTGATTTCTATATTTTGTCTTCAATGGCAAACGAGCACTAAAGTCAGACTCGCCTAAGTTAGTCGTCACAAAGTTTGGTAACAGGTTTGTTGTCAAGCCGCAATATCTGCATTTCAAGAACACGATTCATGTGCAATTCTACAAGATTATCTTTCCAAATTTCATCATTTGACATGTCATACAAATCAAAGAAGATTTGTTATCCATTCATCCGAAAATTCCAGCTTTCCTCCTCCAAAACATGTATCAAATGACCAAAGTAATGTGTTGCTCACATCCCCATCCCTTACACACCACTACCGGTTTCAGGCTGTTTGCCGTCATTAGGTGGAGACAGTAAGATCAGGTTCAGTGAGCTTTGAAACAGTGGTAAAGTGGTAAACAAAGTTATGCTCGTATGCCACTGTTATATAGGGTTCGTACATCGTGGTTCGTTGTACGAACCCTATATAACAGTGGCATACAAGCATAACTTTATCTATCAAATGACTTTGCTTTCAAATGATTTCCAAATGATTCACAATTTCCTCACACTCACGCACACTCGGAATTAAGGACTCATCTCCTTCAACCGTTTCTTCGAGTGATGGAAAATTAGAAATATTACACATTTAACTTGTGGACATCAGAGATGTAATTTGTTTTTACGGCATCTAATCTTCCTTAAAAATGCAATGTTCTTGTTCTCCCTGGGTAGTTAAATACTCAGGTCATTCATCCGGCTAAGAATATCGCTCAAATAAGCCAGAATTTGTTTGAATAATTTAAACTCCATTAATTTGACATGGTTCATAGTTGCGTTGTTGTACCAATGCTTGGACTTTTTCTCGCAATTCGGAGAAACGCGTTGTAGATCTGCATCGCGAGAACCAGCGGACTTTCGTGTGGAAAAGCAAAACTGTGAATGTTCGCTTTCAGAATATTGACTAAGCGAATTAAAGAGGCAGTGATTCACAGACCCGATAATTTGGATGTCTAAGACATGTTTCGTTTTTTATTTCTGATAGTTTTTTTCAGAAATCACAAAATAGGGAATCTCCCCTTACGGCCCTATCACATATATACCTCACTAATGCAATGAGTTGACTTCTATTTTCAAATCTGTTGATTTGTTCAACTGGAGAGATATATTCAATGGGCTAGCTTTGATCTCTGCGATAAACTGCTTCAAAATATATGAACGTAAATCTCTGTAAACCTCAACTCAGCCTCCAAAAAACAATATTTGATTTTCGTACGAATTCAAGCTTGTTTGAGGCTTCCAATATACATGGCTTTATCACCCCTTCTGCAATTGTATGAAGTTTCTTGGATTCCGTTACCCTATGCGCCACGTGGTATGAAGCCATCAATAGTATGTTGTCGATCGATATGAAATCTAATTGTGAGAGTATTCCTCGTGAATCAAAGCGGATCATTTTTTTCAATGATTTAACATTATGACATGCGACAGCTGCTTCACCATGTTGAAGTGTTGTTGCAACTTCGATGACCTCAAATTTGCGTTGAGAAGAAAAAATTAGAAAATTGGGCTTTGGTATTTTTACGGATCACCAGTAATTTCCCGGAAAGTAAGACGATGCTGCACGTAATAATCATTCCGTGTGCCCTTCTTTGACACAATTATGGGTTAATTGCTAATTGTAAACTGAAAATGTTAGAAAACGTCAATTAGAACAAAGTTGTCAATATGTGTGAAATGTATTAATTTAAAACTGTTTATCATAGAAACACGAGAATGATAGTCATTGTAAGAACACAGAATACGCAGAAAAATTGACAATGAATCAACAGAGAAAGACAGAAACTAAAAAACTAAAAAAGTCATCTTCCGCCCCATGTAATGCATCTCCAAGGGAAGCGAGCTACCCTGAACAGAAAACCCTGCTCTAGTCGATAAAATGAATATGCTGATTGGCTAAAAAACTGACATCTTGTTCTGTTTTATCTTTTGTTTCTGGGTCAACCACAAGGTGACTGTGAAGACGGTGTAGAGGAACGAAAATGTCTCAGGTACACAAAATAGAGCACAAACGGACTCAAACTGTCTGCAAAACCAAATTAACAAGATTTCAAAGAAATATCCCTCAAAGTCCAACGAGAGCAAGGTGAAAACACATACAGAAAGATCCAGGAGTTTGAATCCAATGTAGAGAATGTGCTAAAATTTCGGAAGATCCGTTAATCACAATCATAGCAACGCACTCAGTCTTGACAATCACGGCAGAGGACAAAGTCCGATTACTCAAAATTATAATGATCGCAAAAATTATCTTTACAAGCATTATTAATTATAAGAAATATTGTAAGAAAGGCAACACGTTAAAACAGGAGTTTTCATATACATCGCTTGTGTAGTAAATGCTTTTCTCTAAGGCAGTTAAACCTGGGCCATGCACGAACGGAAGCTGAGTGCTTTTAATTTACAGAGGAGCCGTCGCATGTTGAACATGTCATGAATGGATAAATTAACAAATGCAGATGCTGATCTGCAAAGCATGTGCGCTCTACTGCGATGGCAGAGCATCCACTGTCTGCGTGAATAGTATAGTATGATCAGCGGTCGTATTCCAAAAGATATGGTCTATGAGTATTCGAAATCAAGAATCCTTATGAAGACCAATTTGACATTCGGTAGAGCAATTTGACACGGACTACTATATGAGTATGACTTTCTGTCTATTGAGTGGTCTCCGAACGCCGGTGGTAAAGAGATTGCTCTTGCTTGCTCACTTTGGAGTCATAGTGGGAAGCGCCATCATGTTGATTATTGGTGCGTTTTGCCGTTTGTAATTTCGACCGATCCGTTGTGTAACTCATTCCGAGTGGAGTCGAAACTGTGTTTATCTGCTTCAGCAATATCGTGCAAATCATGTTCTCATTGTTTTGTGGTGTATGATCACGCTGTCGCCAGATCGTGGATTGAGGTCTGCATTCCTTGCTGATTCGTTGTCAATTTTATGACTGTTGAACAAATTGTGGGGAAGCAGAAATTGCAATCATCCACCTTCCAGATATATATATATATATATATTCACAGCCGGGGCGGTTTTGGGGATAAACTCCCAATTTCAAAAATGCTCCAATGCCACGCGCCTCATATAGCCTCTGACAACCAAGTCCAGCTCCTGGCCTGCACGCGTGGTCCTGTGTGACCCGGCGGAACTGCTTCTACTGACAGGAGAAAGGGCGAAGGCAGCTGACTGGTGGTCCACCTAGGGGATGGAAAACCCTTATCTCAAACCTTCACTGCCTTATGGCTACATCCAATCATGGAAAAGGCTTCAGGAGTCAACCTTGAGGGAAAATCCGGAGCCGGAGTCTCATTAGACAGTCCGAAATTTAATCAATTTCGTCCTACCAGCTCCTGCAACGGCATATTTGTGCAAACGTATTAGCCCAGCTGTTCCTTTGATTCCAGTGGTGCCGTGGAGATGGAGCACTTGCTGCATGGGCAACCGCTAGTACTCCATATTGAACTGCCCTGGCGTACATCACAACGCACCAATGGAGAGGACACTGCATTCCGCTTCTACCGAGAATAACACGGGCAACAAAATATTATAAACAATATCACGTGATATTGATTTCCTGTTAGATGTTGATCAGAAACATTGCACATCTTTAATATCTATTAAGCGCGTATTGTAGAGCTCGATGTGAGTTACTCAAATGGATATCCCTCTTTTTTAATAATGTGTTTTGTTCGCGAAAATACAGCTGTATTTTTATCCGCAATAATTTTTTTCCGCTTTTCTCTGGTAAGCAGAGCGACGGAGATTTGTTTCTCGTAGATTGCGATTGTATTAATTGATAATACAAATTTTTCTCTTCGCAACATGTTGCGTGTATCAGGAGCACACTGTTCACAGATAGCACTTGTCTTACACTCAAATGTATGAGGTACATTCGTCAGTTTTCAAGTGCTGTTAGAGTATGTGCAGAAAAAATTTCTATATATACAGAAAAATGATGGTTGAATATTTTCATAAATTTTCCCGACAGTCGCTTCGAATACGTCGATTAACCGGAAATTAAAGTTTCCCCCGAACGAAGACGTGAAACGTAGGCCTCACATGATCGATCAGACTTCACTCAACCACTCACTCTATATCAACGTGTGTTACCTCAATGTCACTGATTTGCTTAATTAGCAAGATGTTTGCGAAATCCTAAATCTCCGAAAATCCAACCTCAGTTCAAGCTCGTTCAACCGTTTAGGTTCGCTAACCGTTCCTCACTTCGTTTTCAGGTGACCTTAGCGAAAGATCGTTCACAAGCGTTTGCGTTGAAGCGGATGCAGAAACATCACATTGTGCAAACGCGCCAACAGGAGCATGTCCACTTTGAGAAGCTAATCCTCTCCTCGGTCAATTCGCCGTTCATTTGCAAGTACGTGACTCTGTTTTCAGCATCATGAATCCATTTGGACGCAACATTCTGCAGCCACCCTAGCGATATTCTACATCGAAATTCACTGGCATGCCAGAGGCTTCATGGCCTCCCAACTTTAATATGCGATCTGCATCCACGTGATCGGAAAGTGTAGATCAATCTCACTGGCTTTTATCTCGATGCCCACCTTCGGTTTTCAAGCGTTAATTAGATCTGTCGATAAAACATACTCATTTCATCAGGGAATCATAGATTTTCCCAAACCAGATTTCGATTGCCCATAGAGCTAGTGCTCAGTTTCAGTATCATTTGCCCGAAACTGCCAGGGGTGCTTCACTACCGCAGTTTTCTCCGTCTACTGTTTGCACATTTTTCACTTCGGCATGGTAAGGAGTTGGTGTTCGTTGAATACTCTCAAAAATACAACTGCGAGATGATAAGCAAAAGGTGCCGGAATCGTCATCATGACACTGTGTGGAAGTAAATTTTTTATATTTTCTGATCAAATGTGTAAATCATTATTATCGTTCGAGATGCAGGTATCATAGATAACTTCCTAGAAGCACGCTACTCAGCTTAGACGAGCACAAACCTTCAGGGAGCTTGCTGCGTCTGTTAGACGAACATCTTGATTAGGCGTCAACGGAAACCAATAGATTGACGCTAAGTTATCCATCTTAAACGCTCTGTTGTTAGCCTCCTTTGGTGGATGTCGACCATGGAGGAACAATCTCTCCTGCCATAATGTGCTGCATTTTTGTGTAACGCCAGACACGCAGAAATATCTTGTAAATCTTTTAATTCAAGTGCCAATCTGTTCAGGTAGCTTAACAATTTACGTGGACTAGGGGACCACCTAGTGAAAATGGTGAAGCGTTCATGCCCGTACAACGTTTAGCACGCATTCTTCAATGTGCACTTTCGGGAAGTGATTCGGATACGTCGTTTTAATTTATAGACCAAAGCAATCATGCGGCTATCAGTGATAATCGAAACACCGTACATAACGAGTGTCAGTCTACCGTGTATAGTAAAATTGGCCAATACATAACGTCATTTTGTAACAAACAGTACGTTTTCTCACAGATGAGATGATTCATCGTCTTTGTGTGTGTGTCGTGAACGCTGTGATGAGAATGAAGCTCTTGTCACCAGAAGACTGTTACCGCGTGAATGACTCGTTTTCCACCAGCTATATAAGGTTCAACACCTGGTTTAATGAAATAACATGGTAAAAACACAGAAGCTTCGTCATACCAAGGGTGTCAGTTAAGAAGGACAGGCGCGTTTAATATCAACTGACGCACCACCACCCCTACCTGCCGTATAATCCCTTAATTGTTTTAGTCTTGGCAGGTGTGAATGACATCTGCTGACAGATTAGCTCGGTGTGGGCACTAGGGGTGACGCAAGTTAATGTTTATCCGCTTCAGAACCGGACGCCAGATTGTGGAGATATCAGCCCAATCCACTTTATTTACTGCATTCTTACCAGCCTTTGTTATCTCAACCGCCTCTGCGTGAAGTCGTTCAATGTATGGTTTTATTCCCCGCCTTATCACTTTTATGTTGTCAAGATCAACGCTGTGACCTGTGTCCAGCACGTGTTCAACTAGTGCTAAATCTCTTATCAGTGATTGATATTCACTGGAATTGCGTGGCTGCTTATCATTTCGATTTTTGTGTTCACTCATCCTAGTACTGAGTTCTCTGGATGTTTGCCTGATGTATACTCCCGAGCAACCCTTGCAATTGATTTTATATACGCAATTCGTCGCGCACCGAGCTAATCTGTCAGCAGATGTCATTCACACCTGCGAAGACTAAAACAATTAAGGGATTATACAGCATGTAGGGTTGGTGGTGCGTCAGTTGATATTAAACGCGCCTGTCCTTCTTAAGGAGCGCAGAACCCACCATGGACTGTACAGTTCTTAACCAGCTTATGATTGGACAGGTGAACGAAATTTAAGCTTGATCTCTGTTCGCGCTGACACCCTTGGTCTGACGAAGCTTCTGTGTCAGAAGCGAAACGTTACCAATAAACCACTCTCACCGATTCATTACAAACTTTATTTTTTCATGATTATGATTCCCCGATCGGTCACAAACATTTTCCATTACATTGGTAAAAACACCTTTTTACACACACCTCATGTCTGGACTCAAGCGGGTTTCAGGTAGGTGTGCGTGATGCTTTGCTTCTTCAATCAGCAACCTATGAAGTAGATCTGCTCGAATACGACCGTTTCTAATTCTGTGCACGTGACCCAGCCAGCGTAAGCGTTGCTGTCACTGTAGGATGAACCTACTCTGTAGACCAGCGTTGGAAACAAGCGTGTGAGGTTTTTTACTCTTTACACGTTTTGTTCAAATTGTGAACGGAACGCGTCGAGCTTCCGTTTGTGTCTAGGCACGCCTGAAAAGTACAATTTTGTGTATATTAAAATCTCAATGTTCAAAAATTAACGAATCGGCGTGATGACACCAAACGTTTCCGGGATTCATTCACTCTCCTGTCCCAATTCTCGCCAATCGTTGTGGTTGGTCGACTTTGGAGGATGTCGATCATGCATTACGTCGCAATCGCACAGTGTTTCACATGCCGTGTCATTCGGATTGGAGAATAACAATTATTGCCGCAGTGCTCACAGCGGTCCGTGGCTATCTCACGCTGTTGGTGTGATCTACGTTCAGCAGACAGGAGCAGTATCTGCCCTTCCCCAGCTTGGAGATGTTGCTTTACACGGTGCCTCAAATGTGAGCCGTCAAGAGCATGTTCTTCCCGTTTTTGTAGCGCGTGGCCACAGCGTAAATCTTTCGGTTAGATTATCCTATTATATATATGTACTTCGTTTTCATGTATTATTCTGGGTCTCTTACACTACGTTTGTATCACCCGCAGACTTTACGCCACCTATCGCGATACCAAATACGTGTACATGTTGTTGGAAGCATGTCTTGGTGGAGAATTGTGGACCATACTTCGTGACAGGTAAGTGACCCTCGCACATGTTTTGTTTCTGTCCCCCCTCCTTGTGTTTGACCTCTACCACTGGTGCACTTGCGATGAAGTTGAATTTTTAATTGTTGTGTGCGCATGTGCATCATTTTCATCGAACCGTGGTCTGGTCCCTCTCACAGGGAAAACTCCCGTTAGATTTTTGTCGAAACTACACCAGATTCGTTTGCCTTCTGTTTTGAGAGCATTTTTCTTCAGGATGTATCATTTGCATTCGACCATTTTGACTTGATTGAATGCTATCCCTGAGTTTTGCCTGGTGGGAGTGAATTTCATAGTGCTTGATTTGCATCGGTAGCCAAGTAGTCAACGTTACCAAACTTGTTGAGAAATTGATGGTTCCTCATCATCAACGTTAGAAGTACGACCGTCCTCGTTATTTTCATCGGCAAATTCCTCATCATCACCCACAACGTCATCCTCATTGTCATGAACAGCAGCAGAAGCATCAACATCATCATCAGCGTCGTCGTCATCATCGTCATCTCATGATCAGCGTCGCCCATATCATCATTATTGTCATAGAGATAATTATCCTTATCATCAGCTCCACCACCATCATCACTATTTTTATCGTCATTATCATTATTATTATTATATTATTATCATCATTATTATTATTATCGTCATCATTTTCATTGTCATCACCATCGTCATGAGCATCATTATTTTCATCATCTTCATCATCATCATTGACAACAACAATAATATCATCCTCATCCTCATTATCACCATCCTCATTATCACCATCCTCATCATCACCAACATCATCATCCTTATCATAATCACCATCATCATCAACAACAACATCAATATCATCATCATGATCATCATCATCAACAACAATATCATCCTTATCATCATCACCATGACGAACATCATCATTCCAATTATGAACAAGAATAATATCATCGTTATCATAAACATTATCATCGTGTTCACCACCATCATCATCAACAACATCATCATCATCATCATCGTCATCATGACCAACATTTTCATTACCATCATTCCCGGCATCAACAACAACAACACCCTGATCATCGTCATCACCACCATCCTCGTCATCAGCGTCATCTTTATTATCATCATCGTCGGTCTCGTTTTGATTCGTTTAACACGTCAGGACAGTAGGATTGTCTTTCGTGATCAATCTATCCAAGAATCTCAGATTCTGGTTCACTTTCGAAGGTTTGAAAGGTTTCGAAAATCATGGTCACTTAATCGAATCCTTTTGTCTCCACTTGATGGGGGCACATTCAGAATGCCAGCGAGCCACACCTTAGATTAGCCATTTGCAAACATCTTGAGTTCTTTACCCGAAATCACACTCAGATTACGCATTTGAACGCAATGGTTAATTGTACGAAATCCTTTTAACCGTTGCTCCAAACTCAATCGTTTATTACCTCTTTACCGATGGTTCAAGGCTCAGTGAACTTAATGTAATATCACAAATTTGTGATTACAATTAGAAAAGGACCGTCCTTATCAGCCTTGTGATGCTGTTCGTCTACAATAGTGTATGATGTCACAAGTCTTGAGTCATGTAAAGTGTTTCATAGGTTGCTTGCGGACTGATCTAACGCCAGCTTACCCAGGTCGAAACAGAAATAGCCACTTTGAATCTGCAGGGTGATCTCGCTTGCAGCTCGGTTGATACAAAATCGCTCTGACGTCTTACGCTTCATCAAACACCGTGAATATTATGTGGACGGACAAGCTATGAAAATCCTCGTCATCAACACAGTGCCTCATTGTCTCAAGACAATCGCCACCATGGTTTTTATTCATACAAATTCTATCCACCATCATGTTCGCGATTCTTGTATACGATACTCGCCATGCACTGCACGGATGTGCAATCGTACAGCACTTCTGTGCTGTATGGCTAACATCGTGCTTAATTGATTGGCCATCGGTAGTGAGCTGCATGTTGAAACAGGCTGGAGTCTCACTACCATTTCTATTTCTTTCCCCCCTCATATCTGTCTAGGCCTGGGCAACCTGACAGTATCTCAGCCCACGTGCAGTCTCTGACTGTACGGCACTTTGCCTGGATCAGGCTTGTGCATAAATAATAAATAATAATAATACTCGCCATGCGAAAGACCTTACACAGTCATTTCTCCTCTTCCACTTCCCTACAGCCTTTTCTCTTCTCATTGTTCCCTTTCGTTTGCAGCCACCACCTGGATGACAAGACCGCGAAGTTTTGTCTGGCGTGTGGCATCGAGGCGTTAAATTATCTACACCACCATGGAATCATTTATCGGGATTTGAAGCCTGAGAACATGTTGATCACCGCTTCCGGTTACATCAAATTGGTAATGTCAACCACTTTTGTCGGAAATGTTCTCAACAGACACTGTATGTATGACATCACAGGTCTGGATCGAGGCACAGTTAGAGAGTGAGCTTGTCTAAAAAAGTGAAACGTACTAGCCTTTCCGAGGGATAGTTTTCCGCGGGTTTCACATCGCTTTTCAAAAAAATGTGCGCTTTACAACTAGTGTAGCTAGCCGTCTTAAACTCATGTGTGTTATCAGCTTGGGGCACAAGATCTCGTCTGGACCACAGCATAAAAGATCAAGCCCGGACATACTTGCCGAACAGTGCATAATAAATCCTGCCGTATCCTGAGTCTTCTAATCAGGATATTCAGGATTTTCAGGCCCGAAATCTTACCCCGGTTAATTCATACGTATGCACGTCCTGTTTTGGAATACTCGATCCAAGTCTGGGCACCATGGCTGAGGGAGCATATTGAACTGCCTGCCTTTATTTAACATCGTGTAACGAAGTTGGTATCCCCTTACAGAAATTTGCCTTTCAAAGAGCGAATGTTAAAACTAAATTTACACTATTTTACCTAACAATAAATACGGAGTGACCTCCTGTTGGCTTTCGAAATTTTGCATACTAAAAACGATCTCCTTAAACACTTGCTAAAGCCCAATGGCCTTATTCGAACACGAAAACATTCAAAGAACTCAAGCTTTGCACATTAACGATTGAGTATTCGTCGTAATATTGTCTTGGTAAGAATTTGTTTCACTTGGAACTATTTGCTTGAAGAAATCACACGCTCGGAATCTGTTTATGACAAACCATGCGTTATGTGATAGTCTCTATCGATTTTTGGAAGTTTTTTTATATATATTTTACTCGATACGCCTTGTCATCCTGTGGTTATCAAGGAACAAGATACAAGATTCAAGAATTTATGGTCACACAAAGCACATAGCTTCACAATTATCATAACATAGTAAATATTCGTTCATGAAAAGGAATAAAAAATAATTATCTAATGCCAAGCATAGTCCAGTTGAATACGTACCATGAGCCAATACGCAGGGGTCGTTAAATCGTTATGTAACAAATAAGTGTCCAAATTTTGAATGGAAGTTTTAATGCTGGGAGAGATCACAAGAGTTTCGGGGAGGGAATTCCAAAGGAAACAGACACGTTCTGAATAAAATATCGGCGACAGCTGATATGGAAGTGGGAAATTTGTAGTGTCGCTGAGTGGCTTCGTGTGCATGTTGTGACTCACTGTATTCGAATAAATGTTTTAAAGGATGATGTGGGGTATTGAATATTTTGTATGGTAATATCACATCACTTCGAAAGCTAATTTGAAGGGGAGTAGGGAGCCTCAGTTTTTGCAATCGTTCCTCATACGTTAGTTTACGGAAACCACTTACGAGTTTGGTTGCACGATGGTATATTTTATCAAGCAATAATATATCCTTTTTAACCACGGAGTCCAAGCTTGTGATGCATGCTTCATGGTTGGACTTAAGTAGGCTTTCATGACGGTGGGCAACTTTCCAAACGAGAAGTTTCTGAAAATCAGTCGCAGCATACCTAGAAGCTTGGAAGCACGCTTGTAGATGATCTCACAATGCACGCTGTTCTTTAGACTACCGCATACCCAGACTTCAAAATCCCTTTCCGACTCGGTCCAGCTCAAAATCATCTGCCCAAAGTGATATTGGTAATGGAAAGCTCACCAATTTGGAGCACCTTGCATTTTTGGAAATTAAATGGTAGCTTTTTCGTTACCGACCATTCATAGAGAGCATCTAAATCACTTTACAGCTCTTCACAGTCTGTAGTTAGTTTTATATGCGGCAAAATTTCAATATCATCCTTCCATGAGAGAATCTCTGGTAGGTCGTTGATGTAAACCAAGAAAGGTACTGGCCCGAGGACTGAACCTTGCGATACGCCACTAGAGGCATCAATAATCTGTGATTGTACCCCGTTGATTCGAACGATCGCCTTGCGCCCATTGAGGTAGCTTTCAAGCCATACGAGTAGCTGTCCGCTGATACCCATCTGCTTCAGCTTTTGTATTATTCGAAAGTGATCAACTCGGTCAAAAGCTTTAGATATATCTAGCCTGCGTGGATGCTAGCTCCTTCGCCAACTGCTTGGGTCCAGTCGTTTAACACCATCAACAAGTTTGTCAAACATGAGCGAGATTTACGAAAACCATGCTGCGCTACAGATAGCATATTTTGTGATTCCAAGTGATGAACTATAGGGTGTCCCAAAAAAATGTATACACACTTAAAATAATTGTAATCATAGTGTTTGTTAGTATTTCATTATTTCAAATGTATTAAAATATTCATAAGTCATTTTTTATTACATTTTACTGCATTTTAATAATTGAAAATAGTCAATAGTCATAAATAGTCATTAACATCGCGATGTCAGGTATTTCCTTGATGAGGTCTTGGGCGAAGAGGTTTTGTCGAATATCCTCCCCGTCCACCAGGCCTCACACTACTAGATTTTTTCTTATGGAGATACTTGATAGACACAGTCTATGCTACGAAACCTGCAACAGTCGCTGAATTAAGAGAAGCTATTGAGCATGAAGGCGCCTACAATACCAAGGGAATTATTTCATGATGTATGCAATTCCATTGCATGGCGTTGTGGGCAGTGCCTGGATCAAAATGGACGTCAGTTTGAGAACATGCAGTGAAATAATAAAATCTACTTATAACATATTTTCATACATTTGAAAAAATGAAATACTAACGTACACTATGATTACAATTATTTTAAGTGTGTATAAATATTTTTGGGACACCCTGTATTTTCCGTCACTATATGCTCTAAAACGTTTGATATCACGTGAAGTAAGGTGATAGGACGGTAGTTTGCAGGATCTAAGCGTCTACCACCTTTGTAGATAGCTGCAATTACCACTTTCTTCGACTCTGTTGGGATCACTCCTTCGGTTAGCGGATGTTCACTTAATGGTTCACAAAGCCGCTGTCACAGGATTTCAGTACAATTGGTGTAATTCCGGGGGATTTGAATTGATCTCGATCTCAGTCAGCTGTTGCGACACAATTGATGGCGGTAATTCTTCCGTCGATCTGATCGTTAACAGCCGTTATATATGTCTTCACGGATGTTTTGTGTGCAACCGGTAAAATGTCGTTAGCATGCTGCTACCGCGGTTCGGGAACTCGTCGCATAATTCAGAAACGGCATTCCACAGCTCACGTGACATCCAAAGCGGCGTCATACAATGGAATCAATGAATCGTGCAGTCTGGAAAAGTGGGAACGGTGTTTTTGTGGGAATTTCCTGTGCCAAAAACGCAGACATCATGTGACGCGTGGTCTCACGAGTGGAAACACTTGATTGACTAAAAATATTCGACAGTTCAGACCTGAGATTTTTCAAATGGTCCGTAATCGGCAAGAAACAGTCACAGACAATGGGGTAAATAACTTCTCGTTCATGGGCAACCTCATTTTTGACCAAATATATTGTGAAGGGAATGAGCTTCGATATAACGAGGTTACGCACAACAATGGATGGGAGTTGGTGGGAATTATCAGTGAAAATTTTACTGAAGTTTCAATCACTCGTGAGGAATGGTGTTAAACGAGAGAATTGACGCGTTTAATAATCCATATGCAGCGTTTTATACTGGAAAATACTTCTGGAAAATGTGTAGGAAATATTGCGCGAGAACAGCACACTTAATAGAATAAGATGCTAAAGAAGATATAGGGAATGGATAAAAACAAGAAAGACGTTTTACGAATACGGAAAGTCAGCTTGTGTATTCATGTGGAGGTTGGATTTAGTCTACATATAACTGTCAAGTTCAGCGTTGGACATGTTCAGGCTTGTGGCACAAATGATATGTGGGAGCAGAGAGTGTTGCTTTTTTAGGTTCCGTCAATATCGTCTTCCACACTGTTTTCTTCCTGTCATCGCCCTATCGCTTTATGAACCCGTCTGCTTATTTTGATCTTGATTCGCTGAGCACAATTTGTCGTAATCTCGATTGCGTGGGACATTCGGACATTTGAACTTAGCTTTGATTTTGACTCGTGTACGTAACTTGCTTCGTACTCGATATTGTTTTGATATTGACCCGGATTTTTACCCGGGTAACCCCAATAATTGAGGTATTTTTTACTATATTTGATTGACTCAATACAGTACCGCTTTTATGAACAAATCCTCGTTGGGTTCTGATATAGCTGGGGATTTTGCGCGTCACTCAACTTGGGACGTTCGATTGATTGTCAAATACAATCCAAAGAGAGTTCCATATAAAACAAACTCGGACAGCAAAGAAGAACCATTGACAATTTGATATAGAGTGTGGAATAATTAACTTGTAGCCCTGCGATCTGCTACCACGTGCTTCTTGCCGATGAAACAGGTGTTCAAGTGGGTGATCCACTGTATTCAGGATGTTGAACAGTAGGATCAAGTCACCTCTGACACGACGGTACGAAGAGTCAATTAGGTTCAGAGATGTAAACCTTTCCTCGTATGGCCTGTTGTATAGCCCGGTCACCAGTTTTGTAGCGTGGTAGTGTACGTGTAACAGCAAGGGCATTCCCTTTCGTAACCATGTGGACCATACTTGATTAGCGTTCTCCATTGTTGGTCTGATAAAGGTGTTCATTATTCGTGAGAGTATCTGCATTGTGAAACTACCGAAGATTCTTCTCATCAGTGCTAAGGTTTGGCGGGACATTGTGTATACCACAGATCACTGCCGCGAAGACTTCAAGTTACAAATAATTCACACACCCATGTCTCTCTCTTCCGTAACCCATGAAAGTTGCTGAGATCTCAGAGAGTATGTAAGTTCGAACGATTTCCCCACGTTTAACATTATGCATTTATGGATGTTGAATGGAAGGCAGTTCCGCAAGGACCACGTATCAAGTGCTTTGAGATCTTTTTGGAGAATTTGGCAATTTTCTATGGTGCGTACGCTAGTCCAGACTTTAATGTCATCCGCGAATAAAATGATTTTGCTGCGTAAGATTTCAGGTTTATCGTTTGCGTACACCAGGAAGCGCATTGGCCCCAAGACTGAGCCATGAGGTACCTCACTTGTAACTTCTACTGGGCCGGATATTGTCCCATCAACTCTAACCCTGATAACTCTGCCAGTCAAGTAATCCTGTATCCGGGCCAATAATCTGCCAACCACTCCGAGCTGCTTCAATTTCTGTATCAGTATGGTGTGGTTAACACGGTCAAAAGCTTCAGACGTGCCCAAATAACAAGTATGGATAGGGTATCCATTATCCACAGCTCGAGTCCAGTTATCAAAAGTTATGAGAAGATTGGTGATACAGGAGTGTTTTGTCCTAAATTCGTGCTGTGCAGTAAGAAGAAGCTTATTTTGTTCAAAATATTTGATAAGTTCGTCAGCTACAAATCGTTCGAGACGTTTAGAAGCCACTGGCAACAACGTGACTGGTCTGTAGTTAGACACATCGGATCTGTCCCCGCCTTCGTATATCGGACTGATTAATCCAATTTTCCAGGAACCTTGTTAAAACTCTGAGACAGGTTGGAATGATCATAGATTAACACCAAGAGGACAGAGACTAAACATGTATTATGAGTTTACCCTGTGCCGAATTAAGCTGTTGCGTAAAATTTACGTAATAGCAAAGTTGCTAGCTTAACTCACTCATTGTTTAAGCTAGCTAGTGTGATCGCGAGTTCAGTGAAAGCCCGATAACATAGAAATTTCCACGTCTCTTTTCATTTCCCCCATTCCTGATCGGGTAAATATAACACGTCAGTGTCATTTGGCTGTTGGATAAATGACACTATTCGCACTAAACAATGTGGATTCGAGGTTTCAGTTTTTTATGAGCTGTGCTGGCATTATACCGATAAAGCCTTTCGTCGACGTTTTTGACGTATATGATCTGTGTTTGTGTATGCGAGCAACACATCAGTTTAGTCTTTAATAAGCGTCTTCAGAGCTTGATCGGAAATCTTTGCATGATCATGTATTTGAACACCCGGCTCGTTGTAAGAACCCTATCAAACAAAGGCTTTAAAATCTAACTTTTTTTACCAACCTAATACCACCGACTCCACCTGATGACGACAAACAGCGAGAAACAGGTTGGGAATTATAAGTACATGGGATGTGAGTAATACGAAACATGTACATGATTCCGCTTCTTTTTCTCGCGTTATCTCATGTGTCATGTCCCAACTGATTTTTATCGCAAACGTCGTTTTCCTTTGATCCGAAACATAACCCTCCGCGTACCCCTGTTACCTCATGTGTGTGTGTGTGTTTTCCTTGCCCAGTGTGACTTCGGATTCGCCAAATACATTGGAATTGGCCAGAAAACTTGGACGTTTTGTGGAACGCCGGAATACGTGGCCCCCGAGGTTATTCTGAACAAGGGCCACGATTTCGCTGCGGACTATTGGTCTTTGGGTATACTGACCTATGAATTGCTCACTGGCACGTAGGTTGCAAACGATGTTTTGGTTTTGTTGTTTGTAAATATTTCCGTTACATTTCGTAAACGTGCATCGATTATGTCTGATCGCAAACGTTGGGCTCCATATTGGAACATAATGGTGTAACTCGTCCTGAGGAATACCTTGATGAACCTGAACACAACCGGATGCAGTTCCCTTTTCTAGATGACTAGCAGTACCGAATCGGATTGATCAGCTTGAACTCAGAGGCGGTTGCGCCAAAAGCCCTAACCTAGCAAGGTTGTTACTAATGTACTGTACATATTCGATAGATGTGGGGTGCAGTAGCGACAACATCGGCCAAACACAAGAGCAGGAAGCGACGAGGCAGCCAACCATTGCCAACCTGCACTAAATCGGGTCTTGGAAAAATTGCACGAGAACAGCTCGAACGATACCATCATCGAAAACATGTGTTGATAGACATTCGCTATTGAACCAGAACGAATTCGCCGCAGTCGTTCAAGCGAACCCAACATGTTGAGGGCTTGAAGTAAACGTATTAGCACCAAATCGATTCACAATGTACCATGTTGAGGACAGTGTTGTGATTTGCTTAAATGCAGTCAGTGTGGGTTTTATTAGTTATCGTTTTTGACCAGTTGGCTTTCTCTTGAGTCATGGGTGAAGGATGGACAAGTTGACCTATGTGATGACACGGGATGCGAGTGGGGGGTGTCACGACGGAATGCCGAGTGTCTTCGTGTAGTGTGTGATCAGGGTAATGGACACCAGGACAGGATGTGACCTAGATCGAACTAACGTCATCCTCCATCGCTATAATTTCACACCCAACCTAACACACTAATCACAGACAACGCGTCTATCAGCGGTCAAGGAATCAAACCACTTACAGAATAAAAGTCGTGCTGTTTTAGCGGACTTGAGCCATTAAGGAGATCACGCTGACAGAGTTCTACCGAATTCTGTTTTTCAATGTGAATGTTGCTGGCGAGATTGTAACTCGGAGTGTATGGTCGGTGTGGAGTGTATGGCAATCATTAGCTGGCCATCCATGTTCGGGATCGAACGGAGAAAGCCGATAATAATATCGACTGGCATATCACCATAGAGAGCACTTTTCCGTTGGTGATGATCGTGCAAAGGTCATTGAAGTCGTGGATCATTCGATTGACAATCAAGTCTTTGGTAATTTCCAAGCGAGTACGGATATTAGCATGATCAACGAAATGCGTAAATTGGTCTAGATACTGAGGTAAAGTCAAAATGAGTATTCAGTCCAAAGGTTGTTTTTAAGTTATCAACTCGAACCCTGAGTAAAACTGACCCAACGATAACAACGTTTACCCCCTGAATCTCATAACATAAGTAAATGCGAATTATAAAAAATTCTTATTACACACATTGCATGGAATCATACACTGTACAATCTTCCTTAGGCTAATCTCTAGACCATAGTGAAATCGCTTATGTGTGTCTGCACAGGAGATTTCTCAGCAACAAGTTCCGTTCGAGACCTCGGCGTGTTGGGCCTAATTCGATGTTGTTCATCAGCTGATTGTTTCTCGCAGTTCGCTACTATTTCAGTAACTTGGTTCCCTGTGGCTTGTGCCAGTCCTTTTTGCCGCGTATTCCTCCTATTGCCAGACAGTGATGATCTCTAGGCCAGCGGATGTCTCGTTCAAACATTTGAAATTTTGAAAAATACTACATTCAAAAATGATAAGAACCCATTTTCACTTAACCACGCATTCTTTTAATATTGCAGGCCTCCTTTCCAAGCCTCGGAACCAATCAAAATCTACATGAAGACGTTGAAAGGGATCGACGCTTTGGGGTTGGCACAAAACAAATACATCAGTTTGAAAGCATTGCAATTCATCCGTCGACTTTGTCGATTCAACCCGTCCGAGCGTCTTGGTGTCGGCAAACATGGGATTCAGGAAATTCGCAGCCACAAGTAATTCGCACGATTTCCTTTTTAATGAAAGTGATTACTTGTTACTTTTGAGTAGTATTTTATTAAAACCTTTTGTTTTGTGACAGATATTTCCAAGGATTTGATTGGTCTGCGATCGCCAAACAGACAATGCCAACGCCATTTAAAGTCAAAGTGAGTGGCGCGAACATCAGTATTGATATGAATCCTTGTTAATTAAATTAATTATTAATTAATTAATTAATTCTCATTAAATTTTCTCAAAGGTTGCTGTCACCTTGTCCATTTTTGCATCAAAATCACCAGATGATATTACTTGAAAATTGTAATTGTTGTCAACGGCACTTTGTCATACAACGTGTTGTTTTGCAATCGATAATTGTTGTTTGAATCCACGAAACCAAATTGATGTTCTCAACCTGATCAACTTGAGTCAACGCTTCAACCTGATCACCAAGTCCAGAAATCGGGATGTACGTAAAATCCCGTGGGCCTGAATTTCCGCAATCGCATTCAAAATCAAGCTTCACATCCTATCAGTGGCTTCCAGCAGTTAAACGAGATATAGGTTTACAAAAATTTCTGTGATGAGCAATCACGCTGATCAACGTACAGTATTCATCTTCATAGAATTTCTTGATTCACGGGAATAAGGCACTATGTACTGCGGGAAACGTCATGTCTAAACCCTGTCATATAAGCTTACTGGTGGCTTCCTTCGGTCGATGCCGGCCATCGATGTACTTCACAAGCACGTGATGTTTTCATGTTCCGCCGCTTGTATAATGACTTAGCAGTCCGATCCGGGAGTGACACTCTCTCCCGCAAGGCTCGCAGCGATAGGCAATACTCTTTTCGATCAGCGTCAGTTTCACGACCTCGGTGTGATTTGCGTTCAGCAGCCAAGATCTGTATCTGCTGTCGCTAAACTTGGACGCAACCTTGTACACATTGCCTCCAAAGTGGGCCCTTAACAGAAAGTTCTCTCAACTCGCGGGGTCAATGGAGTGAGCTTTCATAACTCTTTTGCATACGTCTTTGTACCGTAAGTGCGGTATGCACAAAGGTCGACTTCTTGATTTTAACTTACCATAGAGTAAATGTTTTGGAATGCGAGCGATTTTATTAGAATTTGTCACTCTCGCAGATCTTACTAATACCGAATTCCCTGGCTCGTGTAATTTGATGGTCCTGCGTAGATATTCGGAGAATTTGAACAGATATAGAAAGCGCTCCCTGGTTCGGCAAGTCTTACCCAACAATCACTCATAAACTGAACTCTTCCAAGTGAACCAAACATGAACAGATTCAAAATACATTTTACAATGCAGGCGGGAATGGTGTAACAACAGCGTGTGTTTCTTGAGTTCAGCGTGTTTTTTCTCGTGAAAATCTCTCTT
This sequence comes from Atriophallophorus winterbourni, assembly GCA_013407085.1. Taxonomy (NCBI): domain Eukaryota; kingdom Metazoa; phylum Platyhelminthes; class Trematoda; order Plagiorchiida; family Microphallidae; genus Atriophallophorus; species Atriophallophorus winterbourni. The sequence goes on from JACCGJ010000970.1 coordinate 206,936, forward strand.
GTGGGACAGTTTTATTGTATGGACACTTGATTCTTCATTTCCCTTTTCAAGGTCATGTTCACTACACTATATGTGAAATCTGTTTGTTTTCATGAATTCAAGAGTTTTAATTGATTGATACACTGCTATCATAGATTGGGCTACCAAAACAGCATATTACAACGGCGTGTTCTGATAAACACAAGGTTTCATTTTAATTATAAACATAAATCCCAAATGACGTGTGACACGGCTTTCGCTCATTAGACGACTGTCAACATTGCCTCCGAGCCTCCACATGGTGTTGTATGACGGATATGCCATCAATTAAGACAGTGGTTCTCAAATTGTTTCAATGCCATCGCACATATAACGATTTTCGCCATTTTCATTACACATGGCTTTATCACCTTTTCTGCAATTGTGTGGGTTTTCCTAAATTTAAATACTTTGTACGCTGCATGGTATGAAGCCATCCGTGGTGGTTTGTTGGCAGATTAATCCTGGGTTTTAATTCATTCCTCGTAAATCAAAGCGGATCCGGTTTGCTTTCAAATGGTTCAACATCATGACCTGCAACATCTGCCTTACAATCCCACTTTCTGAAGTGTTCTTGCATTTACGATAGCTTCAAATTTGCGTGTTAGAAGACAACATTACAAAGTAGGCACGGGGAATTTTGCAGATGTTCAGGCAATTTACTGCGAGTGTGACTCAACTGAAGACAAACATCATTCTATTTTCCTCTATTCGACATGATTAACCGTCAGTCACTAATTTTAAAGTTGTTATCTGGAAATAATTTAGCTAAAGTTGATTCGAACAAAGCTAATGATATAAGTAAAAGTGTAACTGTGTATTCGAGACGCAAGAGAAATGATCGCTACGCAAACACAGAATGAGTTGGAAACCTGATCATTTATCAGTAGAGCATAACGGCACCTAATGCAAGACAAAAACAGCAATCATCTCGCGAACCATGTAAGGCTGTCTCGCACCCCTGGTTGGGAACCCCTGGAATAGGATCACGTCCCCGCAATCGCACCTAGATAAGTTTGTTGCGTTTGAGATTACGTACAAGCATACTTGCTTGCTTGCCTTCAGCTCAGAACAGCAGCTCGAAGCGACGTTACTGTGAGGAAATCCAGGACGTTGGTTTTCCATGTATGTTACACATCGCGTGATCCGATTTTGTTGTTTTTCCATTTCAGCTGAACGGTCCCCTGGATCATTCGAACTTCGATCGATTCACAATGGACGAACAAGAAGCGCCCGATGAGAACTCCGGCTGGGATGCGAACTTTTAACCCTCTCCCCCCCCTTCCGCCCGATTCCCGACTTTAACTATTTTTCGAATCTGATTCTATCGAGAGCATGCACGAAATCGATCTACCTCAGCTTTTGATCGATTCCAAGAAACCTGAAAACTTTCTTTACCCCCGCACACTAATTTTTCAGATGCGGTCGTTCTTGATACTGCTGACAACACTCATCCATTTCCGGCGCCCTCAAACCGCTGCTTCCAACCAGCAACTCGTATGAACATCCGACCCCCTCGTGCACCCGTCAAATTTCCGAGAAACGCTTGTTAGGAAGACACCTCGACGTGTGATGTCATCCTGTTGGTTTTCTCGTTTTGATTCACATTTTACCGATCCCGATCATGATCATTATGTTAAAATGTTATATTTGTTATATCATGGTCATTGTTGCAAAAGAGATATTTCACGTGTGTGGATTTTATCGCCTGTTTGGAATGATTGGAGGTTTTGGGGTTTATCCAACATTGTCTTCAAACGCCAGGTTTTGTTTACCACTTGGCTGTTGATCGTGGTGTTTCTGCCTGATGAGTGCAAACAACGCGAAATGGGTCATGAGATGTGTGTGATAAAGCGTAAATACTTAAAGACCGAAGAATATAGTCTTTTGTGGGGTTCGATAACTGGTGCCCTGGATACTTTTGGGAGTCCGATTTGCCGTTCGAAGACGGTTTAACAGAATAGCTCGAATTTCCGTTTGCGTATAACTGCGAAAACTACGGTACTTACAAAGTTTCTTGGCCTTAATCAAAACGTACCCTGGCGTCTGTATAATGGCGGTCGAGTTCGAATGAGGATTTGATGCCCTCGGACTTTGTACCGTTTACGGCGTCTCGAGGTTAGAACGACTTCAGGATTTGCAATGGTTTCGCATCCAACCGACGTGCATGGGCTGGTGTGATTCCAGACATCGACGAAGTCATGATCATCCACTTGTGGAGGTAACCTTGCTAAAGTTAAAACATAAGTAACTTTCAGGCCGCGGATTCTGGAGGAAACTGGTTGGGTATAGTCGCGAGACAGTGGAGGTTTAGGAAAATGTTTTTCCTCCCCTACGTTGTCTATGACGAACTTGAAAAGGGGAAATTTGTTGAAATCAATAAAATTTCTAGCAAAACTTTGTTTCACGTCACACCTCATTATGGACATCAACTTAATTAGGTAAGCGGTAAATGACATCAAGATCGCAATTTTCTCCCGGTCGCAAGTTTTACCACATATTATCCTGTTGGTCCAATCTAGTGTTAGAAACAGTTGTACAATCCAGACACTCATGGTAATATACAGCACCTGGACGGTATCTCCAGAGCAGAATCATGTTGGGAAACGAAATCACACAATCTTTTCACGAATAATGAAACCACATCTTTGTTATAGTGATTAGGTCAGTAGAAATATGATTACTGAAAAGAGTTCATTCATACCTACGTAGTAATGGATAAGAGTTTTATAATGCGCACAGTATGTAGCGATGGTGTGTTGAAAATGTATAAGCAGTGGTTCTGTCGAGCGATTGGTGATGAATATCGTGAGCGCGACAAAAAAGGTTTTCACGAATAAGAACAAAATCCGAATTGAATCATGCGATTCGCTTCGATAGTTGATCGCACGATGTTGAGAATATAACCAATCGATGGCGAAGAATAAGATCTTTCGGATGCTTTGAATCCCTTGGAGGACTTGAAGAGTACGCGTAGATCCAATATGAGAAAATCACGAGAAATCCTAATTTGCTCGTTTATGGAATACCGCTAAGAGAGTGGTATATCTAGAAAGCTGACTCCAACAGGGTATATATCCACGTAGCTGTAAGAACAGTATAACCTGATAATCAGGAGCTCAAAATAATGCAACTGCACGGCACATTACATCCAATTGACACAGTCTTCGATGTCTCAAGAGTATCGTCATATGTTCATGCCGTTTCGCTACAGTTTTCGGGGAGCATCCAGCAACAACAGGTGTACCTTCAACTGATTACACCTCTGTGACACGAATAGCTTTTCTGTGATCTTAAAATATAATGTTGACTCTAGATGAGAACAGGCTACTATTTGGCAATAATCCAGCGCTGATATCATTAATCTAGCGTCGTGTTAAAGCCGCTATCTAGAATTACAGAAGCCGCAGCAATTCCTTCATGGGTTACAATCTTTACTGGGAAGTAGCTGAGGATTTCAATCGGGTTCAATGCAAAGAGAGTTACTTGTGCAATTAGCCGCTTTGTGTAACTGACCCAGTCAAATAAAGCAAACAGAAATCCCTTTTAACGAGTTTCCATCTTCTTTTTACATCTACATATCAACATTCAGGGCACACATCCCGATTGTATGGCCCCTTACAGTAACATCATTTTTCTGGCTTTATATAATGTAGTAAAATGTTATGTTTTTACTTAAAACCTACTACCATACACCAAGACTTGTTATAACAATCGAAAGCATTGTTTGAATGACGCAAGAAAACGAGGCAAACGTTATTCTGTTAACCAGTTTTTCCCTCGTTTTTATGTCAGCTTCAAGAAACCCCTGACCGCATTTCAATCAATGAGGTGACTTGCAAAAACAGCATGTCAAGTTTGATGACGATTGCTATATGTTGTCATATAATCGTCCGTTCTTCGTGAGTGTACGTTTCGTTGTTCGAAACTTGTCTAACACGGACATTCTGATTATTGTTCTCAAAGCAACTGTCGAAACCTACTCCTGGCAAAACGAGCCTAGCAAGAGACGAACTTGGAGAAGTTGTCAAATTTAACCTCGAAACCTCCATCAAAACGTTTGTTAGCTTCCTCTGCTGATTGATGTTGCATAGGTGTTGGTAAGCATCTAATAATGAATTCAAATCAGCTTCATGGTGCATCTTACTAAGTACAACTCGACAACTCTCCATTTTTAGCGCCAGCTTTGCCAGGTTGTCAGAACTGCGCACCTCCCGAACTTTTGTGAATAGGTCGTCCAACAAAGATCGAGTGACGACATGTGGTAGACCAAACTGATCTTGTAAAATCTCCCTCACTTTCTGATAGCCTTCGAAAGGTGGTAAGATTGCATATGCGTCAACAGCGTTCCGTGCACGACCGCGACAATAATATAGGAATTATAGCAATCTTTGACCTGTATCAGACGCCTTCTATTAAACATAATATACAAATTGACTGATGAACTTCCATTAATCAACAGGGTTCCCATCAAAGAATGCCAAGTCTACTTTAGTTAATGCATTGCAGATGTACATGCAGTTTTCACGGACTCGTCAATTTTACGACTATGCAGTTCATCTTCCTACGACATACTTGGTACGTCATCGTATTTACAATTCATAGCAAGAATGAGACGAGATATTTGTTGCTTAGCAAGCTCTAATTTTTTTTCTCTAACACACGTTTCCGCTCAGAAAGAACATACTTAACGCAATCGCCGATAAAAGATGAACTGTCTACCTGCAATGATGTACGACTTTTGAGATGCCTCAGGTTGAAAGTTAATCCAAAATTGAACACTAACCAAGTTGCTTAAATAGGAACGAAACAAAATCGAGTACTGCGTAGACCAAATTGACTATTGTCTTCGACTAAGAAGAACTAAAATTGAGTACTGCATGGACAAAATTTGATTATTTACTCAAACTTGGGCGAACCAACGGTGAGTGTTTTACTAAATGCGACGGACACAATTTGATTACTGAAATGTCCAAGGTGTGAGCAACGCATACACCAACCATTTTTTAGTTTGACAAATTCAGAAAAACGATTCAGATAAACAAAGGTTCTGTGATTGACAACAGTTACAACGACAACAATAAGCAAACCTCAATTGTATAAGAACTTACCAGCAAAACAATGAAGCCAAAACTGTTTCAGAAACAATTCAATGCAAAATCAATTCAAAAACAACAAGAACAATTCAACGCAAAATTGCCGTTCAAAGTTTTCTCTATGAAAGAAATATTACACCAAAAATTAATGCCGAAATTCCAGCAAAATTCAAGTGCCCAAGTTAGCAACCAAATTCAACAAACAATGACCGACACGATATTTAAACAAAGGGTTCACCAAAGATTTGGATGGAAAAGATTACCATTAACACAAAATAATTACAAAAAGAAAGGATTAATATCAACATTTAGTAGAAAAAATAAGCAAACCCAAAATCAAATCTTCAAAAATCTGTCTCGTAGATTGGTTGAAAGTAGCACAGAACGTGAAATGCGAAGCAAAATTATCTGTAACATGCTAGTTAAAAAATCTCTTCAAGACAAAGACTCCGACCTCTTCAGTCTTATTTCCTCGGCCCTATGATAAGATAGACTAGGTTTTGGGCGCGAAGGAGGCGTTGTAAGAAGCATGTTACGAGAAATGTTGCTTTGAAATTTTTCCATCTCCTTTCCTATTCCTTTCTACATTCGACGTATATACAAAACATATATTTCAGGAATAAAAATTGGTTTTCTTTATTTTATTACAGAATTTTGATAGTAAACCTTTATTTTGTAAATAATTTTTGATATTGTAAATCGTTTCCTTTCACCTGTTTGGTAAACCATTTGTATGAATATTTTGTCGGTCGTTGCTGAATTTGGTTGTCAGTTTGCGCACTTGTAATTTGTTTGGTATCGTATATGTTTGATAGAGAAATTTAGAACGGCAAATCAATTGTTTAGTTTCTTATATCTTAGGTCGTCTTTCATTTTTCATTGAATTGTTTCTAATGTGTTTTTCTCTCCATTTGTTTTGGCTTTATGATCCATTAGATACGAGGTTTGTATTATTTTTAAGTTAACTGTCAATTACCGTACCGTAGTATATCTGAATCGATACCGGAGTTGTAATATTCATACGACATGGTAATAAATGGATAGGAATAATTGCTTATGCCATTCAAATGTTGTCTAACATTATTGCCAATGATATGCTTCATTTGTAAGAATTTACTAACAAACTCACTCAGCGCATAAAAAAGACCAACAAGAACGTATGGGTTTATTTGCAGGTTGCTTAAAGCAGCACCACTGGACCGTTTATTATGCAATTTCAGTCA
>JACCGJ010000970.1:214272-226311 GCA_013407085.1 Atriophallophorus winterbourni
AAAGCTTTAGACGTGCCCAAATAACAAGTATGGGTAGGGTATCCATTATCCACAGCTCGAGTCCAGTTATCAAAAGTTATGAGAAGATTGGTGAGACAGGAGTGCCTTGTCCTAAATTCGTGCTGTGCAGTAAGAAGAAGCTTAATTTGTTCAAAATATTTGATAAGATTGTCGGCTACAAATCGTTCGAGACGTTTAGAGGCCACTGGCAACAACGTGACTGGTCTGTAGTTAGACACATCGGATCTGTCCCCGCCTTCGTATATCGGACTGATTAATCCAATTTTCCAGGAACCTTGTTAAAACTCTGAGACAGGTTGGAATGATCATAGATTAACACCAAGAGAATAGAGACTAAACATGTATTATGAGTGTATCCTGTGCCGAATTAAGCTGTTGCGTAAAATTTACGTAATAGCAAAGTTGCTAGCTTAACTCACTCATTGTTTAAGCTAGCTAGTGTGATCGCGAGTTCAGTGAAAGCCCGATCACATAGAAATTTCCACGTCTCTTTTCATTTCCCCCATTCCTGATCGGGTAAATATTTCACGGCAATGTCATTTGGCTGTTGGATAAATGACACTATTCGCACTAAACAATGTGGATTCGAGGTTTCAGTTTTTTATGAGCTGTGCTGGCATTATACCGATAGAGCCTTCCGTCGACGTTTTGACGTATATGATCTGTGTTCGTGTATGCGAGAAACACATCAGTTTAGTCTTTAATAAGCGTCTTCAGAGCTTGATCGGGAATCTTTGTATGATCATGTATTTGAACACCGGCTCGTTGTAAGAACCCTATCAAGCAAAGGCTTTAAAATCTAACTTTTTTTACCAACTTAATACCACTGACTCCACCTGATGACGACAAACAGCGAGAAACAGGTTGGGAATTATAAGTACATGGGATGTGAGTAATACGAAACATGTACATGATTCCGCTTCTTTTTCTCGCGTTATCTCATGTGTCATGTCCCAACTGATTTTTATCGCAAACATCGTTTTCCTTTGATCCGATACATAATTCTCCGCGTACCCCTGTTGCCTCATGTGTGTGTTTTCCTTGCCCAGTGTGACTTCGGATTCGCCAAATACATTGGAATTGGCCAGAAAACGTGGACGTTTTGTGGAACACCGGAATACGTGGCCCCCGAGGTTATTCTGAACAAGGGCCACGATTTCGCTGCGGACTATTGGTCTTTGGGTATACTGACCTATGAATTGCTCACTGGCACGTAGGTTGCAAACGATGTTTTGGTTTTGTTGTGTGTTAACATTCCCGTTATATTTCGTGAACATGCATCGATTATGTCTGATCGCAAAAGTTTGGCTCCATATTGAAACGCAATGCCTTAACACGTCTTGAGGAACACCTTGATGAACCTGAGCACAACCGGATGCTGTTCCGTGCAGTTCTCTTTCTAAATGGCTAGCAGTACCGAATCGACTTGATCAACTTGAACTCAGAGGCGGTTGCGCCAAAAGCCCTAACCTAGCAAGGTTGTTACTAATGTACTGTACATATTCGGTAGATGTGGGGTGCAGTAGCGACAACATCGGCAAAACACAAGAGCAGGAAGCGACGAGGCAGCCAACCATTGCCAACCTGCACTAAATCGGGTCTTGGAACAATTGCACGAGAACAGCTCGAACGATACCATCATCGAAAACATGTGTAGATAGACATTCGTTATTGAACCAGAGCGAATTCGCCGCCGTCGGTCAAACGAACCCAACATGTTGAGGGCTTGAAGTAAACGTATTAGCACTAAATCGATTCACAATGTACCATGTTGAGGACAATGTTGTGATTTGCTTATATGTGGTTAGTGTGGTTTTTATTAGTTGTCGTCTTCGACCAGTTGGCTTTCTTTTGAGTCGTGGGTGAAAGATGATTAGCGTTGGACAAGTTATCCTCCGGGATGCGAGTGGGGGTGTCACGACGGAATGCCGAGTGTCCTCGTGATGTGACCTCGATCGAACTCACATCATCCTCCAACGCTATAATCTCACATCCAACCTATCATACTAATCACAGACAACGCGTCTATCAGCGGTTAATGAATCAAATCACTAAACACAATAAAATTTGTGCTGTTTTAGCGGACTGAAACCATTAAGGAGATCACGCTGACAGCGTTCTACCGAATTCTGTTTATCAATGTGAATGTTGCTGGCGAGATTGTAACTGGGACTGTATGTTCGGTGTGGCGTGTGCGGTAATCATGCGCTGTCCATCCAGGGTCGACATCGAACGGAGAAAGCCGATAAAAATATTCGGCACATTGATATTATCGACTGAGCACCTCGCCCGTTGGTGATAATAGTGCAAAGGTCATTGAAGTCGTGGATCATGCGATTGACAATCAAGTCTTTGGTAAGTTCTAAGCGAGGACGGATATTAGTATGATCAACCAAATGCATAAATTCGTCTAGATATTGATGTAAAGTCAAAAGGAGTATCCGGTCCAAAGATTTTTTTAAGTTATCAACTTAAACACTAAGTAAAACTGACCAAACGTTAACGACGTTCACCCCCTGAATCTCACAACATAAGCACATTGCGAATTATAAAAAATTCTTAGTACACACATGGCATGGAATCATACACTGCACAATCTTCCTTAGGCTAATCTCTAGACCATAGTGAAATCCCTTGTGTGTGTCCGCACAAGAGATTTCTCAGCAACAATTCCAGTTCGAGACCTCGGCGTGTTGGGCCTAATTCTATGTTGTTCATCAGCTGATTGTTTCTCGCAGTTCGCTACTATTTCAGTAACTTGGTTCCCTGTGGCTTGTGCCAGTCCTTTTTGCCGCGTATTCCTCCTATTGCCAGACAGTGATGATCTCTAGGCCAGCGGATGTCTCGTTCAAACATTTGAAATTTTGAAAAATACTACATTCAAAAATGATAAGAACCCATTTTCACTTAACCACGCATTCTTTTAATATTGCAGGCCTCCTTTCCAAGCCTCGGAACCAATCAAAATCTACATGAAGACGTTGAAAGGGATCGACGCTTTGGGGTTGGCACAAAACAAATACATCAGTTTGAAAGCATTGCAATTCATCCGTCGACTTTGTCGATTCAACCCGTCCGAGCGTCTGGGTGTCGGCAAACATGGGATTCAGGAAATTCGCAGCCACAAGTAATTCGAACTATTTCAATTTTAATGAAAGCGGTTACTTGTTACTTGTGAGTAGTATTTTATTAAAACCTTTTGTTGCATCGCAGATATTTCCAAGGATTTGATTGGTCCGCGATCGCCAAACAGTCAATGCCAACGCCATTTAAAGTCAGAGTGAGTGGCGCGAACACCAGTATAAATATGAATCCTTGTTAATTAAATTAATTATTAATTAATTAATTCTCATTAAATTTTCTCAACGGATGCTGTCACCTTGTCCATTTTTGCATCAAAATCAACAGATGATATTACTTGAAAATTGTAATTGTTGTCAACGGCACTTTGTCATACAACGTGTTGTTTTGCAATTGGTAATTGTTGTTTCAATCCACGAAACCAAGTCGATGTTCTCAACCTGATCAACTTGAGTCAACGCTTCAACCCGATCACCAAGTAGAGAACTCGGGATGTACGTAAAATCCCGTGGGCCTGACTTCTCACAATCGCATTCAAAATCAAGCTTCACATCATATCAGCAGCTTCCACTTGTTTGGTTGAGAAAAATTTATGTGATGAGCAATCACGTTAATTGAAGTACAGTATTTTTTTCTCATAGAATTTCTTGATTCTTGGGAATAAGGCACTGTGTACTACGGGAAACGTCATGTCTAAAAACTCTCATGTAAGCTCACAGGTGGCCTCCTTTGGTCAATGCCGGTCATGGATGTATATTACAAGCACATGATGGTTTTGTGCTCCACAAAGTTTCGAATAACTAAACATTTCGATTGAGGGGGAAGAGAATTTTAACAGATATGGAAACCGCTCCCTGGTTCGACAAATCTCACTCATAAACTGAACTCTTCCAAGTGAAACAGACATCAACAGTCTTAAAATACTTCTTACAATTCAGGCGGGAATAGGGTACTAACAGCGTCCGAGAGATCAGCGTGTCTTTTCTCGCGACACTCTCTCATTTGAGACGGTTTTATTGTATGCAATATTATTATAAACTATGATAAGATCTCATTTAATTCGTCGATAGGGAAAATCAAATAAATTTACGCAACCTATCCATTAATCACACAGCTTGTTTCGCAAACCGATAACTAGTTTCGATGTATGTTGATAAACTCGCTGCATAAATTTTACATCTTTCGTGAGCCAAAAAGACAAGGACAGCACATCATATTCCATGACTGGCATCAGGTATGTGTTCCTGATCCCTGGACATGTTTGGGGGACAACTTCCCAAATCTCATTTTGAGTTGATTGAGGACGCTTGATTCTTTTACAAAAGCGATGGTTAATTGAAGTGGAATTTTTACCTGGAGCATATCCAGACACCTAAATTTTTATCTTCATTTTACTTTTGAAGGTCATGTGCATTACACTATATGTGAAATCTGTTTGTTTTCCTGAATTCAAGAATTTTAATTGATTGATACACTGCTCTCATAGATTGGGCTACTGAAACTGGCATATTACAACAGCGTTTTGTGATGAACGCAATGTTTCATTTTAATTATAATCATAAATCCCAAATCACGTGTGGCACAGCTTTCGCTCGTTACGCGACTGTCAACATTGCCTCCGAGCCTCCACATGGTGTTGTATGACGCCTTCCGATTTGCCATCGATAAATACAGTGGTTCCCAACGATTTTCGCCATTTCAATAACATGACTTTATCACCTCTTCTGCAATTGTATGGGGTTTCTTGAAGTTGGATACTTTGTACTCTGCGTGGTAAGAAGCTTTGGTTAGGCCCTAGTGGTGTTTTCTGACGGCTTTGTTTTTTAAAACCCATCATCTTGGCTCACAGAAAAACTGGTCTGCTGCAAAGCTATCAGTGGTGGTTTGTTGGCAGATCAATCCTAGGTTTTTAATGCATTCCTCGTAAATTAAAAGCGGATCCGGTTTGCTTTCAAATGGTTCAACATCATGACCTGCGACATCGGCCTTACCATCCCACTTTCTGAAGTGTTCTTGCATTTACGATAGCTTCAAATTCGCGTGTTAGAAGACAACATTACGAAGTAGGCACGGGGAATTTCGCAGATGTTCAGGCAATTTACTGCGAGTGTGACTCAACTGAAGACAAACATCATTCTATTTTCTTCTATTCGACATGATTAACCGTCAGTTACTAATTTTAAAGTTGTTATCTGGAAATAATTTAGTTAAAGTTGATTCGAACAAAGCTAATGATATAAGTAAAAGTGTAACTGTGTATGCGAGACGCAAGAGAAATGATCGCTACGCAAACACAGAATGAGTTGAAAACCTGATCATTTATCAGTAGAGCATAACGGCACTTAATGCAAGACAAAAACAGCAATCATCTCGCGAACCATGGAAGGCTGTCTCGCACCCCTGGTTGGGAACCCCTGGAATAGGATCACGTCCCCGCAATCGCACCTAGATAAGTTTGTTGCGTTTGTGATTACGTACAAGCATACTTGCTTGCTTGCCTTTAGCTCAGAACAGCAGCTCGAAGCGACGTTACTGTGAGGAAATCCAGGACGTTGGTATTCCATGTATGTTACACATCGCGTGATCCGATTTTGTTGTTTTTCCATTTCAGCTGAACGGTCCCCTGGATCATTCGAACTTCGATCGATTCACAATGGACGAACAAGAAGCGCCCGATGAGAACTCCGGCTGGGATGCGAACTTTTAACCCTCTCCCCCCTTCCGCCCGATTCCCGACGTTAACTATTTTTCGAATCTGATTCTATCGAGAGCATGCACGAAATCGATCTACCTCAGCTTTTGATCGATTCCAAGAAACCTGAAAACTTTCTTTACCCCCGCACACTAATTTTTCAGATGCGGTCGTTCTTGATACTGCTGACAACACTCATCCATTTCCGGCGCCCTCAAACCGCTGCTTCCAACCAACAACTCGTATGAACATCCGACCCCCTCGTGCACCTGTCAAATTTCCGAGAAACGCTTGTTAGGAAGACACCTCGACGTGTGATGTCATCCTGTTGGTTTTCTCGTTTTGATTCACATTTTACCGATCCCGATCATGATCATTATGCCAAAATGTTATATTTGTTATATCATGGTCATTGTTGCAAAAGAGATATTTTACGTGTGTGGATTTTATCGCCTGTTTGGAATGATTGGAGGTTTTGGGGTTTATCCAACATTGTCTTCAGAGACCACGTTTTGTTTACCACTTGGCTGTTGATCGTAGTGTTTTTGCCTGATGAGTGCAAACAACGCGAAATGGGTCATGAGATGTGTGTGATAAAGCGTAACTACTTAAAGACCGAAGAATACACAGTCTTTTGTGGGGTTCGATAACTGGTGCCCTGGATACTTTTGGGAGTCCGATTTGCCGTTCGGTCACGGTTTAACAGAATAGCTCGAATTTCCGTTTGCATATAACTGCGAAAACTACGGTACTTACAAAGTTTCTTGACCTTAATCCACACGTACCCTGGCGTACCCTGTATAATGGCGGTCGAGTTCGAATGAGGATTTGATGCCCTCGGAATTTGTACCGTTTACGGCGTCTCGAAGTTGGAACGACTTAACGATTTGCAATGATTTCGCATCCAACCGACGTGCATGGGCTAGTGTGATTCCAGACATCGACGGAGTCATGATCATCCACTTGTGGAGGTAACCTTGCTAAAGTTAAAACGTAAGTAACTTTCAGGATTCTGAAGGAAACTGGTTGGCTATAGTCGCGAGGTAGTGGAGGCTTAAGAAAATGTGTTTTCCTCCCCTGTGTGTAATGCCCGAAAACACGTTGTCTATGACGACCTTGAAAGAGGGAAATTTTGTTGAAATCAACAAAACTTTATTTAAGGTCACACCTCGCTATGGACATCAACTTAATTAGGTAAGCGCAATTTTCTCCCGGTCGCAAGTTTTACCACATATTATCCTGTTGGTCCAATCTAGTGTTAGAAACAGTTGTACAATGCAAACACTCATGGTAATATACAGCACCTGAACGGTATCTCCAGAGCAGAATCATGTTGGGAAACGAAATCACACAACCCTTTCACTGATAATGAAACCACATCTTTGTTATAGTGATTAGGTCAGTAGAAATATGATTACTGAAAGGAGTTCATTCACACCTATGTAGTAATAGATAAGAGTTTTATAGTGAGCATAGTATGTAGCGATGGTGTGTTGAAAATGTACAAGCAGTGGTTCTGTCGAGCGATTGATGATGAATATCGTGAGCGCGACAAAAAAGGTGTTCACGAATACGAGCAAAATCCGAATTGATACGCTTCGATAGTTGATCGCACAATGTTGAAAATATAACCAGTCGATGGCAAAGAATAAGATCTTTTGGATGACTTCAATCTCTTGGAGGACTTGAATGGTACTAACAGTGTTGCGTGCGTAGAGCCAATATTAGAAAATCACGATAAATCCGAATTTTCTTGTTTTATCAAATACTGCTAAGAGAGTGGTATATCTAGAAAGCAGACTTCGAGGGGACTCCAACAAGGTATAATATATCCACGTAAGTGTAAGTGTAAGAACAGTATAACCTGATAATCAGGAGCTCAAAATAATGCGACCGCACGGCGCATTATATCCAATTGACACAGTTTTCGATGTCTCAAGTGTATCGTCGAATTGGAAGTCCTTCATATGTTCATGCCGTTCTGCTACAGTTTTCGGGGAACATCCAGCAACAACAGGTAAACCTTCAACTAATTGCGCCTCAGTGACACGAATAGCTTTTCTGTTATCGTAAGATATACTGTTGAATCCCAGAAGAGCACAGGCTACTGTTTGGCAATAATCCAGCGCTGATATCATTAATATAGCAGAACTCTGAGAAATGTCATGACGACCAACAAATTCACGACTTATCAGCGTCGTGTCAAAGCCGCTATCTAGAATTGCAGTAGCCGCAGCAATTCCTCCATGGGTACAATCTTTACTGAGAAGTAGCTGAGGATTCCCCTCGGGTTCAATGCAAAGAGAGTTACCTGTGCAATCAGCCGCTTTGTGTAACTGACGCAGTCAAATAAAGCAAACAGAAATCCCTTTTAACGAGTTTCCATCTTCTTTTTCCATCTACATATCGACATTCAGGGCACACATCCCGATTGTATGGCCCCTTACAGTAACATCATTTTTCTGGCTTCACATAATGTAGTAAAATGTTATGTCGTTACTTAAAACCTACTACCATACACCAAGACTTGTTATAACAATCGAAAGCATTGTGTGAATGACGCAAGAAAACAAGGCAAACGTAATTCTGTTAACAGACCTTTTCCCTCGTTTTTATGTCAGCTTCAAGAAACCCATGACCGCATTTCAATCAATGAGGTGACTTGCAAAAACAGCATGTCAAGTTTGATGACGATTGCTATATGTTGTCGTATAATCGTCCGTTCTTCGTAAGTGTACGTTTCGTTGTTCGAAACTTGTCTAACACGGACATCCTGATTATTGTTGTCAAGCAACTGACGAAAACTACTCCTGACAAAACGAGCCTAGCAAGAGACAAACTTGGAAAAGTTGTCAAATTTAACCTCGAAACCTCCAGTAAAACGTTTGTCAGCTTCCTCTGCCCATTGATATTGCACAGTAGTTGGTAAGCACCTAATAATGTATTCTTAGTCTACATAGGAATTCAAATCAGCTTCATGGTGCATCTGACTAAGTACAATTCGACAACTCTCCATTTTTAGCGCCAGCTTTGCCCGGTTGTCAGAACTGCGCACCTTTCGAGCTTTTGTGAATAGGTCGTCCAACAAAGATCGAGTGATGACATGTGGTATACCAAACAGATCTTGTAAAATCTCCCTCACTTTCTGATAGCCTTCGAAAGGTGATAAGATTGCATATGCGTCAACAGCGTTCCGTGCACGACCGCGACAATAATATAGGAATTATAGCAATCTTTGACCTGTATCAGACGCCTTCTATTAAACATAATATACAAATTGACTGATGAACTTCCAGTAATCAACAGGGTTCCCATCCAAGAATACCAAGTCTACTTTAGGTAATTCATTCATTGCAAATGCAGATGTACACGCAGTTTTCACAGACTCGTCAATTTTACGACTATGCAGTTCATCTTCCTACGACATACTTGATACGTCATCGTATTTACAATTCATAGCAAGAGTAAGACGAGATATTTGTTGCTTAGCAAGCTCTAATTCTTCCTCTAACTCACGTTCCCGCTCAGAAAGTACATACTTGAAGCAATCGCCGGTAAAAGATGAACTGTCCACCTGCAATGATGTACGACTTTTGAGATGCCTCAGGTTAGAAGTTAATCCAAAATTGAACACTAACCAAGTTGCTTGAATAGGAACGAAACAAAATCGAGTACAGCGTAGACGAAATTGACTATTGTCTGCGACTAAGAAGAACCAAAATTGAGTACTGCGTGGACAAAATTGATTATTTACTCAAACTTATGCGAACCAACGGTGAGCGTTGTATCAAGAGCGACGAAAACAATTTGATTACTGAGATGTCCAAGGTGTGAGCAACGCATACACCACCCATTTTTTAGTTTGACAAAGTCAGAAAAACGATTCAGATAAACAAAGGTTCTGTGATTGACAACAGTTACAACGACAACAATAAGCAAACCTCAATTGTATAAGAACTTACCAGCAAAACAATGAAGCCAAAACTGTTTCAGAAACCATTCAATGCAAAATCTATTCAAAAACAACAAGAATAATTCAACGCAAAAATGCCGTCCAAATTTTCTCTATGAATCAAATATTACATCAAAAATAAATGCCGAAATTCCAGCAAAATTCAAATGCCCAAGTTAGCAACCAAATTCAACAAACAACGACCGACACGATATTTAAACAAAGGGTTCACCAAAGATTTGGATGGGAAAGATCACCATTAACACAAAATAATTACAAAAAGACAGGATTAATCGCAACATCTTGTAGAGAAATTAGGCAAACCCAAAATCAAGTCATCAAAAATCTGTCTCGTAGATTGGTTGAAAGTAGAAAAGAACGTGAAATGCGAAGCTAAATTACCTGTTACACGCTAGTTAAAAACTGTCTTTAAGACAAAGACTCCGACCTCTTCAGCCTTATTTTCTCGGCCCTATGATAAGATAGACTAGCTTTTGGGTACGAAGGAGGTGTTGTAAAAGGCATGTTACAAGAAACGTTGCTTTGAAATTTTTCCTTCTCCTTTCTTATTCCTTTCAACTTTCGAAGTATATACAAAACATATATTTCAGGAATGAAATTGGTTTTCTTTATTTTTTTTACAGAATTTTGATAGTAAACCTTTATTTTGTAATTAATTTTCGATATTGTTAATCGCTTCCTTCACATGTTTGGTAAACCATTTGTATGAATATTTTGTCGGTCGTTGCTCAAGTTTGTTGCCAGTTTGCGCACTTGTAATTTGCTTGGTATCATATATTTTTGATAGAGAAATTTAGAACGGCAAATCAATTGTTTAGATTCTTATATCTTAGGTCGTCTTTCATTTTTCATTGAATTGTTTCTCATGTATTTTTCTTTCCATTTGCTTTGGCTTTATGATCAAGTAGATACTAGGTTTGTATTATTTTTAAGTTAACTGTCAATTACCGTACCGTAGTATATCTGAATCGATACCGGAGTTGTAATATTCATACGACATGGTAGTAAATGGATAGGAATAATTGCTTGTGCCATTCAAATGTTGTCTATTATTATTGCCAATGATATGCTTCATTTGCAAGAATTTACTAACAAACTCACCTGGCGCATAAAAAAGATCAACAAGAACGTATATGTTTATTTGCAGGTTGCTTAAAGCAGTACCACTGGACCGTTTATTATGTAATTTCAGTCAACCGGTCATTAACTAAGTCATTCACAAGAAGTCTGTTAGAATTTGTGAGGTCTTTTTCGATTAGCTAAAACTGTGTACGCTTTTCCAACACGTGCGTGATAAAAACTAGTTACGAGGATAGACAGACTACATTGACGATAGAAAGCGTTCTGTAATAGGGTCCCGAATACTTATTATATGGCTCACATTTAAAGAAAAGTAACCACGTCACTATAATTTTCTAGGCGATTCTCCGCGTACAAAGAAACCACCAGTCAGATACTGACACAATTTTAACGATTTTGACTGAGAAACATTACGGCTCCCAGTTTCACTGCGTGATGCTTCTCTGGACCTCAAATGTAATTCGTCGGTTAGTTGGAACAATATTATAAGTCTAAAGGATCTATAATGTCTTTTTCCAAACCATGGTTGAAAAATGAACCATCTTATTGAACCGTCAAGTCAAAATCCATAAAAATAGACGTGCAGATGAATAGCCTAAATACAGAGTGTTCTTGACTAATTTAAAATGTTTGTACTTGTAAAGCTTTTAGGAACAGCGTAGTGAAACTTATATACGAAACGTGAACAATGAATTCTGTTGATTAGTGCACTGACAATAATTTGGTTACATAAAGTTTGCGGGTGACTGTAAATTAACCAGATCTAGTATTCGCAGAGATCTGTTGAGTGATACCGAAAAGGTCACGAAGTGTTCGAAATATGGTAAATTTTATGTTTTCTGCAGCGGTTGATAAAATCACTGTACTATCGGTCTGGTTGAATTTAAATACGTTTAGTGTGTATCAGGGAATTAAGGTATACATCTTGCACATGACGGTTAAGTGAGGCCGTCCTACGGACAGAACGAAAGCGAGATATAGCGGGTGAAGTAGGAGTTGTGTAGTCGATCAGCTAAAAGTCGGTCCGTATGGGGGATTATAGAAAGCAGAGGAGAGGGGTTAAGTGATGGTCCAATATGTAGAGGAAAAAAGGTGAGGTCTCAGTCTGTACTCGATAGGGCGCCGAGCCGGCGTATGATCAAGTGACTGTAACATTCAGAACTTTCCGACAATAACGCACAGGATAATGAAG
>JACCGJ010000971.1:0-16360 GCA_013407085.1 Atriophallophorus winterbourni
CCACGACCGACTTCGAACTGCTGACCATAAACAATGTGAAGGAGTCTGAAACTCTTGAACCGGTGATGGGATAGAGAACAAGGTTTACATTCTCCAAACACCGTTCCATTAAATTCCTCATGTTCACAAATCATCAGTCGGATTAACCGGGTTTTTCGAAATCAACCGCGGAGGAAGTTGACAACCGAGAATCCATTCTCGTCTCATGTCAATCACTCATAGCTGGCTTTTACGCATCGGTAGATTGCACGAGTGGCGAGCTCTATTGTACGCGTGAGAGTGAGCTAGCGAGCGAGTGAATATGAGAGACAGAGAGAGAGAAAAATAAGGCAAACGGTCTGATGCGGGCCAAAACGGAGTATCTATCAATCGGATACTGCGTTCGCAGCAGGGTGTGACACGAGGCACATTGGGTTGTATTCAAATGGAATTCCGGACTAATCTTATCTCGCGCCTGAATTGTTGCGCTTCAGTCGACCGAGGGTAAGTGTGTCGTTGCAACAATAACAACTAGCACGGAAACGGCAAATGAACGAAATGCCTGCTTCGTGGTTGAAAAGAACAGTCAACACAATCATAGCACTGCCAATGTGAAAAGACTCTCGTAAATCGCGCAGTTATTTGATAATTAGCAAAAACGAATCTTAATTAATATAGCATGCTAAGCCCAGGGCGAAAACAACAGAATTATCGACGAGGAAAATGATTTGAATGACGGAATGAACATGCTCAAAGTTGAGTGAGTTTGAGCTGAGTTGATGAGGATTAGCACTCATCTCATTTCGATGTCGATGATACGGTACAGCGCATTGCGAAAAATCTAACCTATTATAACCTAATAGAAATCAGAAATGTGTACACTTCATAGGTAGATTGCTAAGGAACATCACCTTGTGAATTGTTGTGAAAGAAACAGAATAAAGCGTCTTCAATTAGATTGGTCCTCGTTCTTAAGTTCGAGATCATGAAAATTAGGTCTGTAGCCTCGAACCCATCCATGGTCGACATCGATCGAAGGAGGCCAACAACAACAGCCTCAAAAAACTAGTTACATAATAGGAGGGTCATTTTTTGACCTCCCTAGATGTAGCCAGACCATCTGCGTACATCCCAAGCGCATGAGGGTTCCAAACTCAAGACTGTACACTCCCATTTCGGAGTAACTCTCAGAGCGACATGATGTCAAGTAGCGCCTCGACTAAGTTATCGAAAACCAGCAATCGTTTAGCATCGGCTGCTGATTCAAAATCCCAGCAAAAGATGGGTGAGTTGCAAATATGATTTTTTCTAGTCTAACTGTTCACATTTATGGCATTTCCCTCATCAGAGCTCTCGAATAGAACTTGGTAACCTGGTAGGCTCTGCTTGCATCGCAAAGTAAAAACGTTTAAGTTGGGCGGGATGTTAGAATATTTTTCCCTGTTTCCTATCCTTAGTGTTAATTCCGAATGGTCAACGCATTAAAATCAGATCGATAACAAAGGGTTATCAGTAAAAGCTTAGTGTCTTCAAAAGCGATTATTGCGACTGCAAGTAGACAGACAAACAAACTGTGACCCAACCGGAGAGTAGAATGAAGTCATCAACACGTTAGTCTGCTATTTATTTGCTCACAAGGCCTGATCCACAACGAAACGAAGCAGCTCTTTAAGGAAAGTTTGTTCACTCCTGGCATCATTCTAGGATTCATTCAATTATTCATAGAATTTGGATCAAAACGTATCTGGCTACTTGATATCACACAGTAAAGCGACTCCCCGGAGAACCCAATGATCCGCTGTTTTCGTGCAGCCCAAATCCACACTTGCCACGTACGTCAAATCGGTACGTCGTGGTTTCCGATAGATGGGACACGAGTAATATTGACGTTGGGATTCGGGTTTTCCTTCTCCCGCGGCGCCGCCAGCTTGCCGCTTCGAGGTTTGTGATTCCTGGACAGCGAAAATGTTGAGCACGGACATGGTATCGTAGAGAAGCTTCGATTTGGGCTCCACCAATCGGGATGTGCGACGATCCCAAGCGGCGCCTTCAAGGAACAAACCGTAGACATATACACCACCATCGGTTGGCGCTTCTTTTAAATCTTCCGCATTCGCTCGGGTCATTTTACTGGCGAGTACGACACTATCCAAGGACCAGCCTTCGTGCATTCTGCTAACTTCTTGACGCATCGCAGTGAGGAATCCTTGAGGATTGAAGAATCCTGTCATCCAGAAGCATACAGGACGGCCATTTTCTAGCCAAGAGCTGAACTGGGTATTACGTTCAATCAATTCTGTGAACCAGAACCCCAGCGTGGAAGAATCCCATGAGTTCTGTAATTAAATAATAATAAAAAATTCATTTTTTCTAGCGTATACGTAATGGACGCTATTAAGATGTGCCAAAAATTGTTCAGGTTTAGAGAATATGACTTTAGTAATTTTGTTCGAACAACAGCGAAGAATTAGGAGTGAAGTAGGGTATGTCTAACATCACAGTGTCCTACTGATATCCAAAGCGCACTCTTTGTTAAATTTTTCTACGTGGACGCGTCTACGATGATGTTAGTAGGATCTATAATCAAAAGCATCCGTTCGTGAAATCAACTTTTTTCAACTTTGTTGCAAAGCACACATGAATGGTATTTATCATCAACAATAACGTCACACAGGGTAAGAGGTCATCCACTGGAAAGTTTGTCAATGTCGCAGTTACTTCTCCGAAACGAGAGGAATGTGAACACAACCTCTCATTCAGCAGTTTCAGGCGTCTTGACCGCCTGAACCAGAATCGACTTGCGATTTTCTATTAGAACACCGCGTTTTGCCGTATCATTGTTTACCAGTTTACTACTGTTTCAAGACTCTCTGAACGTAATCGTGTACTGTCTCCTCTTGCTGGTGTGAAAGTGAGGGGATATAAGCACCCACTACAACAGACCTCTTTATGTCAAGGGGTAAGCAGATTTCGCGAACTTGAACCACGGGGATTCTAAGTAAGTCAAAGTAAGTCAAAGATTTAATAGTCCAAAAAGCAAAAATTTTACAGTAACCATAGATTAAAAATATAGGGAATGCATAGAAACAACACAAATGTTTTATCAATACGGAAGGTCAGCTTATGTATCGAGGTGCAAGGTTGTATTTGGTCAACATATATTTGTCATGTTCAGTCTTGAACATGTTCAGGCTTCATGCACAAATGATATGTGGTGGCAGAGATTTCCATATAGAGCAAACTCAGACAGCAAAGAAGAACCTTTGACAATTTGATCTAGAGTGTGGAATAATTAACTTGTAGCCATGAGATCTGCTACCACGTGCTTTACCGATGAAGCAGGGGTTCAAGTGGGTGATCCACTGTTTGCAGAATGCTAAACAGCAGGATCAAGTCGGTACTAAAAGTCAAACAGGTTCGGAGTTGAAATCCTCTCCTCTTATGGCCTGTTATATAGTCCGGTCACCAGTTTTGTAGCGCGGTGGTATACGCGTTGCAGCAGGGTCATGTCCTTTGTAACCATGGGGACCATGCTTGAACAGCGTACTCCATTGTTGGTCTGATATAGGTGTTCATTATCCATGAGAGTATCTGCTTTGTGAAACTACCAAAGATCCTTCTGAGCAATGCTAAGCTTTGGTAGGACTTTTTGTATACAACAGAACAGTGCCGCGAAGACTTCAAGTTACTGCTAATCCGCACACCCAGGTCTTTCTCTTCCGTAACCCATGAAAGTTGCTGAGATCCCAGAGAGTACGTGAATTCGAATGATTTACCGACGTTTAACATTTCACATTTTTGGATGTTGAATCGTAGGCAGTTTCGCAAGGTTTCGCAAGTGTGACATGTTAAACGATCGATGCAAATGATGATGCCGAAAATGGGACGTACACATGCAAAATAAACATACGCCCTTTTGATTCTGGACAAATGTAAATTTTGAATACTAGTGAAAATTTGGATACAAAAATTACAATATGCACATCAGAGACAAGCGCATGCTGAAATTAAGGCATTCCAGTAGGCCTACTCACCCTTGTCCAAACAGACGGCACTCTAGCATCGTAGATACAATCCAACGCATCTTTCAGAGTGTCATTCATCACCACCGTTCCATCAATTGCCAGCTTCAAATCGTTCAGCACACTACCAACCAAAATGATCACTTTATTGATACGATCAACCTCCTGGCGTAGGAAGATTGTCATGGGTTTCAGTGAGCCCAGGGCCTCTATTTGTTCCGCAACCTGGAATGCAACATACGGCGGAGGGAGTTTGGACAACATATCTTCGCACATGCGCCGAACCGTCGCCTCTCGGGTCTCTACCACAACAGGCTTTCCACCTGCGGCGGCATCATCCCCACTATCAGCAGCCGATTCTTTCGGTTGAATTGAGACGATGGTAGAAAGGATATAACTCGTTGTTTGAGCTGAATAGGTTATTTCTGCATTCGAATGCAAGCCCAGGGCTTCTGGTGATTCTCTAGGAGGCATATCGTTTGCAATATAACTCAGGTACTCCTGTGGTGTCGTAAATCGTGGAATAGGATAGTTGGCAGTGAGTTCAAACTCTGGAGCGAACATTCGCTCTTGGAAATAGGTTCGCGTGATGGTGATAAGAAGTCGAAGATCGAAATCATCGGTCACCCTTCCACCGTATTGAATCTCGGCAATCATGTAACGCACACATTTCCAATCAATTCCCTAGAAATGAAAAAAAAGATAAATTTGTTAAAGCAATTTTTAATTGTTTCATCTAGCGACAATGACAAGACAACGCCCTATAAGCATGTGGTGTGGAAATTTTCATACAGTAGCACGTGTAAAGTATAATAATACTCCGATGAGGCGGCGAGAGATGTCAAAAGGGATACCAGTGTGTGTATTCCGTATTGTCCATTTATTGGTACATGATAATGCACACACTTTATGTTAGTCCCAATGATGACCTTGAGAAAATCAGCTGTCAAAATACAGCGCAATCAGCTGATTAGTAGGATAGCTGAGTACCAATTATGATACTGTGCGGCAAAAAACATTTATTTCAGTAAATGCAGTACCGATTATAAGAGTAGGAGTATTTGCACTTTCGTTTCGAGTGCCCATTGTAATTGAATTGGCGTTTTAGTTCATCAAATCGAAACAAATGGGGCTTAGCAATATAAATTTGATTGAATTCGTGAACTTACGCTGACTTTCTGTGCTTTTTTAAACTCTAAGCTATCCAAATGATTTTGAATGAATTGAACACTGGCATTGAAGTCAGATTGGTTAAATTCGTAGGGAATACTCCAACCAAGCGGTCCGAATTTGCGACGTTCCTGAACGGTACAATGCAGAAATGCGAGTGCGTAAAGCATAATTTTCCAATGCACCGTCACACAAGTGTCCAGAAAATCTTGCGTCACTTCCGCATAGGTGCGTGACAAATTGGCTTTGATTCCTTCTGGTGGCTCGTTGGTAAATTTGATGGCAACTTGAAGGAAATTGATGGGGAAACGCTTGTGTTCCTCGGTTGTCACCCACAGACGGAAGCGTTCGTGGAATCCACCGGGTGAACCGGTGGCAGTTCCACCAGCTTCCGTTGCACCCACAGTCTGGCCACCGTCTGCAGCTTCATTTGTAGCCGTTCCGGCGGTACCTGCAGCACCCTGACCAGAAGCAGCAACGGCTCCACTTCCTCCCCCGGCTCCAGGTGCACCACCAGCAGAAAGCTCGCCACTCAACAGTAGAAAGAGCTCATCTACGTATGGAAGACAAAGATGACAATTTTGAAGTAGCACCCATTGTCCTTCGTGCATGGCTTGTCTGACCAAGCGACGAGCATGGACCTCTTGACCTTGACCCATTGAGACAGCATTCAATTCGACCTTCGCTCGACGAGCAGCTTGTTCGATAAATGGGGTTGGATCAGCACCCATGCTCAGTAGACCGACGAGAGGCGTGCGTGGATCCGATTCAGATACAATTCTGTAGAGCAAGACAGAAATATGTACAACCATGTCAGTAAGAAGCAAACAATGCGAGAAACACAACAACTTACTGTTCCATGTTCGCCGCTACATCTTCAGAGAATACCGGACCCAGATTGTGTGTGATATATTTACGAGCCTGTTGTAGTGTGCGATCCGGACACCATGAACGAACAAGCAACAAACGTCGGAACACGTCCAATGAATGCTCATAGCCACATGGAATGGTTTCCTCTTCGGGGGCCTCTTTATCAAACCACTGACGCCAAGCTCGCTCGGAGCCGAGGACTTGTTGCACAATGTTTGCGAATTCGTTTAGACGAGACAACGCGACCAAGTTCAACCAGGTCATGTCAGTGACCCATTTGCCTGGTTTCGCGGGCGCAAGTTTCATATCCAATGCCGAACCACCCTGCGGTGAAAGAAAGATCAACAAAACTAGCCGTCAGTGAACTCGTCAGGTTGGTATCGATTTATAGTTGCGTATGAGATGAACGAAGCGAGAATGATGTGGGAAACGTTTTAAGAATGGTCATATTCGACAAACTACTTAGGGACAGAACATAGACCAAGTTCACGAAGAAAACAGCTAGAATAACAGGGGGTTTCATGGGCTCTCGTTTTACACATCAATGACTAATAGCTGTTATTATTGAAGGCGTAGAGGAGTACACCAGCCCAATCGAAGGCAAATCGCGCTTCCCGTTTTAACGTCCATTTTGTTGCAGTTCCTAGTAATTTTTGAGCTAGAATAGTTGACTTTGGATGTTTCGTCACCGAACTAGATGACATCACCGTTGAAACTTCTTTAGAAGCGAATCGGCGACGACTATCATTCGAATTTAACTGCTGTTTTAACGTCTACTACGTTAGTTCCTCAGGCGTTCAGTTTTCCCCCGTTCCTTTTATAGTTCCTGATAAATCGACCGCTTGAGCGCCGCTATTTGCTGCTAATAAGATGAACTGAAGTGTTGTACATCATTGCCCTGACTTGTATATGTCAGTTTCATCTACGTCCTGTACGCGTGATCCTGTATGACCCGGTGGAAATGTTTTGACTGACAAAAGGGCGAAGACGGCTGATTAGTGAATCGAAACCAGTTTGCTTCGGGCAGGTGGAGATCGTAAGTCCAGGAAGACGGTCCACCTGGTGGAATGAAAACCCTTATCTCAAACCTCCACGGCTACCGCCTTTATAAATAGAAGTTATCATCCCTGCTTTCCATTGCGGTGGTATTTTTCCTTCATTTAAGCTGAGATTGAATATGCGAGTGAGAGGAGTTTGTGACTACGTTCATTCATGGAAAAGGATTCAGGAGTCAACCTCGAGGAAACATCCGTAGTCGGATTCCCGTTAGGCAGACCGAAGTTTTATTCAACTTCGTTCTACCAACTCCTGCGACGGCATTGTTGTCCAAAGGCATCTGGCTAGCTGTTGCTTTTATTTCAGTGGTGTCTTGGAGAGCAAGCACTTGATTCATGGACAAGAGCTAGTTCTGACCTGGCGTATATCTCAACACAACAATTTTGAGGACACTCCATTCTGCTTCTATGAATAATAACACCAGAAGCAGACTCCCTCGAAGTCATTGGCAAACATTAAAACAGGGAACGCGATTCTGCATCGATCGACATGATGTAATCCCCCACCCCTTCGTTGATACCAGCTATTGGTGGTTTTATTTTCCATACAATTCTTTCGGTAAATTGTAGTGAACGTCGTTTTGCGCCTGTGCTCAAGCTTACAAAGCACAATAACATAAATAAGTTGCGAGCTTGTAAACCAGGTATGCGGATCGTGTTCCTACTGTCCTCACTTGATGAGTGCAAACAGCACGAAAGCGGCAGTGGTGTGTGTGTGTGTGAGATAGAAAGGCATGCAAATGAGAATCTTTGTACAAGATCATGAGTCTAACCCCATCTATATGTTTGAGGAGTGAAGAAGTCGATCATGCCAACCTTATCCAACAGTGGATTACAAGCTAATACCTTGCCTATCAACAATTAAAAACCGCCCAACTAATGAAATTCTGTGCACCGAAGCCTCATGAACGCAAATCTTACAACATATATCAAACTGAGACGAGGACTATTTGAACGAGTGAAACATCTGAATACGAATCATTAACCATAAAAAATAAATCGATGACATCCGACAAACCGGTTCTTTTCAGGTTGAGTATTTTCACCGAAGAATGCTTATTTAAACTTACCTGAATGAAAGTAAGAAACTCCTCTTGTCGAATATTTTTTCTCTGCAAGTCGATTCTCAACGCCAACATCAACGTGGTCATGGTTCGATCCATTTTAAACATCCCACGAACGGCAAAAGCCCACACGGAACGAGTCATATAGTTTATTATGTTTGTAACGCGCTTGGATGTCACTGGACACTTCTCAGATAACGCCATCGACTTGTCGAACAGCTTGAGGAATCTGGTCAACCCGGTGTGATACATTGGGTTCACACCGGTCAGCTCGATCAATAAAAAGTACAACAAGGAGCCTCGTGCGGCTACAGGACGGAATTCCTCACGTGCCGCAGTGATTTCAGCCTCAGTATCTTGAGCCAGCGCGAGTTGCTGCGCCACTTCAATCGCGGTCGTCTTGGTTGTTTGAAGCACGTCGACCAAGCCCTGGTCATCCACTAACGAACCCTGTGTGTTGGCTAAGCGATGAAGTAAGCTGTTTTCCAATTCGAGAATGCGTCGTTTGTTGGCTGTGGTGTTCGCTATCAAGGTGACGCGTTGAGCTTCCAGTTCCTGGGTACATTAAAACGTGAGAAAGAGTCAATAAAAGCATTTACCAGGAAGAATCGAAACCCCAAAACCATACTGACCTCCTTTTCTGTTTGGATCACACGAGCCAGCAGTTGATCCTCTAAACCTTGAGTCGTCACCGTAAAATCAATAATCGCGGTCCTCGCTGAAATCTCCGGGGAATACGCAGGATTGGGCAGTTTGGTCGTGATGTACAACGCGAATCCTTTGCGCAAATCCACCTCCTTGTCACCGACTTTTACTTTCAGACCGGTGCCTGATTTCAAAAAGTTTTTCTCTAACACCTCATCCAACGATGGATCGAGTTCTTCGCCGATATCCTCGATTAACAATGGTCTGCCTTGTGAGAGGGCGTCTTCCAAATGGGTTCTGAAGTATTTGTGATTTAAGGTCGTTACCTGAAAAATATCGAGTTGTCAAGTTACGGTTACGGAATGAACTACAGCAGAAGTTGGTCAGAAAATGTCAAAATTTTTAGCTCTTCTTTGATGTTTGATAAAAAAGCGGTACGCAATTACAAAGACATAACGATAAATGATAACTCAAAAATATTAACGAGAAAGATTTTTCACACATTCGAGCAAGGGGACTTACCATTAAATCATTCGGTGCCTCACGTCTCTTAATCCAGTTCTTTCCTTGAGACTGTGGATCAATAAGTAGCGGATACCTGGACGCTGAAGTCACAATAATGGCATTCTGAACCGAAAGATCGTCGCTCGGTAAGCCTTCAAGGTTCCATTCGCTGACCTGAGGTCAAAGAAGAATTTAGTCGCATGCTTTTTAACATCATTTTATGACAACACGTTTATAATCATGGCAAAACGGAGATAGATGAGAATCTTAGAAACCTGAGATCAATACATTATACGATCTGGAGGACAAGTTTAAATAGTTTGTTTGCCCACAAATCGGTCCATAGTAAGTCCAAACAACTGGCCATCAGTTCGACGGAACGTTACAACACAGCAGCGCTGACAGGTTGATCACATCGAGTACAAAGGACTCACAGAAAACCCAGAGCATTTATTGAACATCATAGATGACTAGCACAGATGTGCAATCGTGCAGCACTTATGTGCTGTGCGGTCAACATAGTGCTAAATTGATTGACCACCGGTAATGAGTTCCATGTTGAAACACGCTGTAGTCTCACAACCATTTCCTGTTCTTTTTTCTTCCTCATATCTGTCTAGGCCTGGACAACCAGACAGTATCTCAGCCCACGTGCAGTCTCTGACTGTGCGGCACTTTGCCTGGATCAGGCTTGTGCTTTCACATCACCAGCATTAAGATCGCGTGGGCAACCTTGTGATAAAAACTAAAACACGAAAAACCAAATAACGTGAAGTGATAAAATAAAACAGATCACAACACCCAACGCATTCGCTTACCACGGGACCTTCGGTCAACATGTTTATCAAATCCAGATTGGGTGTGTGTGGTATCTGACGACTGGTGAGCTCCTTGAACCAGTGGGTGTACAAGCGATGACGGAAATCTTGATTAAACGGACCGCTGTAGGACAAAAACGCCGTCCCTACCAGTGAATCACCAATCAAACGATTCAACTGTTCCTTCAACGTGAGCGTCTCCTCGGACCAACGAACTTTTTCCCCGGACAATCCTTCAATAAGCATCGTGGCCGTGTTCATGCGTCGTCGACATGTCTCGGCATCGTCTGCCAGCTCTTGCTTTCTACGCATCGCTGCCTCATATTGCTCTCGGACGGTATTCAAAAGAGCTTCTTTTTCCGCCAACAGGCTCTCCGCTTGTGCCAGATCCTTATTCGCGAGACTTAATTTGCTTTCCATCTTGGCTAGATTATCTTTCAGGGGAATTACTTCCTTGTTGACCCAGTAAAACTTTTCCATAGCCAACGTCCAGGAACACAGACCGGCTACATTACCGCAAACTTTTTTAGCGGCTTCCAAATTATAATCATCCTGTTCCAAGTAGGGTTGTATCAAATCCACCGTTTCCTCGTTAATCAAATCCCTCGGGAAGTAAAGAAGATTATTCAAAAAGGTGTTGGCAGCCATCAATTTCAATGCTTCCGTCCATGATGGCTTGATGCAGCCTGGCCGCTCCGGGTCTTTTTTAACTGGATCCACTTTACGCTTGAACAACAACAGCACACAATCCATGATACGTTGGATCAAATGAGGAGGTTTGGCCAATTTTCTCACGGTTGAAATATCCCCGGGTTTGATGGTGTTCAACGCTTCCTCGGCTTCTTCTAACGCGGGACGTGCTGCCTCCAACTTCTCCTCGGCTACGGCACGCTCTTTCTCAATGTATTTCACAATTTCGAGACATTTATCTTTCACCGTGAGTACCTTATTCTTCACTTGTTCTGCAGCTTGAGTCTGCTGCATCACGTTCAACAGGACCGCCTCTGCCTCTCGATTCGCAATCTCTAACTCCTTTTCCTTGTTGATCAACTCCACATTGAGCTTTGCAATGGAATCTTGTGCTTCGTTGAGTTTTTGCAATCCCGAACCCAGTCTGGCAATATGTGAATTGACTTGTTCCACCTGCTCGTCATAGACGCGTAAATAACCATTGATGAAGGATATGTAAGATTTCGGAGTTACGTTTGCCGTGCGACGATAGCGTTCAAAGTAGGCCAGACATCGAGCGGCTACGTCATCGTGAACATCTGCAATCAGTGAAATGAGGTTTGCACGCACATGGGGAGCACAGGCCAGTTCACGATTCTCCAGGAAGTGCTTGGCCACGGCCAGCAATGCATCCTGTGGCCAACGTTGGAACCAATCGATGGTACAACCCGAAATGAGCCCAGGGAAGTAGAGAGCACGTTGACGGAATTTCTCCCCGACCGGAGAAAAGCACAGAACCACGTGAAGATTTTTGCGTACACGAAACATGAAATACTCGTTGAGAATCTCGTTTTCCGGAGGACGTTTTGGAAATTCCTTTTTCATGATTGGGACGAGGGCGCTTAATATTTCATCCATTTCATCGCGTGCAAACAGACCGGAAATCTGGAGAGAAGAAGCCAGATCAACTAGAATCGTAATGATGATAGATAAAACGTGAGGCATTGTTGAACGTTACCAAGTTGAGTCACCAAGACTGAAAAGCCTCCTGTCAACATAAAGAGCGAGGCGAAACATTTCGCAATATAGCACGTGACACCGCGAGTAGTCATCACGCAAACTAACTGACCTTGACCGCGATTTTACTGAAATGGATTCGCGGTCACAAACAGTGTAATGTGATTGAGAAACAAGGCCTTGCCCACACAAGGTCACTCTCAAGGTCAACTTGGTAGCTGAAAATTCCGTACATGAATAAAGCCATTTTCTTCTTCTTCGACGTCAATTATAGTTGACCAGGTTGTTGGTAACATTTTCTGTGCTTATATTATACCACTAGTTCCTAAGGACTGGCACTATAGAAAGCAAGATTGGATTTAGTCAGCCTTGTTCCTCGTTTGAGTTCAATCCTATAGCAAAGAACCATTTGGAAATCAAATTGTACAGCATACAAATGAGTGAGACGAAAATAAATTTGTAAACAATTGCTAACGTTAGGCTTCTGACACAAAACTTCCTCTGTCTAGCAATGCGGGCTGCGTAAGCAAAGCAGAACTATAATGGCTTGTTTGCACTGTTGTCGACATTAATTCCGCGTTAGCGATGGTTATTCAAAATCGGTGCGGTTTGAATGTTCAATTAGCTAGCGTTGAAGATGGAACGTCGTTGTTGAGCAGCCAATCGGATTGGACGACATAAACGCACCAATGAAAAACCGCTCAACGGGAAACGCCATCATGAGATTAACCAATTGCACGTCTAAGGATCATGAGAGCAGATACTAAATGGATGGGGCCCAGCGAATAAGAGCGCTTCGCTGGCTATGTTACCTCGAGTGTTTAAGAAACGTTCACAAGTTGTAATAAAATCTCGGCAAACATCAATAACCGAAGCCGTACTATTAAAGCGTTAACGGAATTCATCCACTTACCATTCCTGAGGCCAAAATGTTGTTTATGTATTCCAGAAAACCTTCGTCTTTGACATCAGAGTCGGTGAAAATGAACGTAACACCCTTTCCATCTTGGCCTGCTTTGCGGTAGAGATTTTTCAAATCTTCTAACAGGTTCACAACGTTATAAGACCTAGAAAGAACCAGATAACTTGATGCATTAACTACAAAATAAAAATATGAATATAGGTAAGAAATGAGTGTATATTGGTAAGGGCAATTTTTGTAAAAGATTCCCAGTAGGGAGTGGAACATACCTGAATCTTGTTGAGTAGCGATAGCTTACGGGCTTTTAGCTGATGAACCTTCAGTCAATTGGCTAGGCACATTCATAATTCATCAACGCTAGCCCATGGTGCTACGCTATATTGATAGTAAAGATGCTAACATGTCCCAACAAAATCATTCTATCCGTGAAGTTAGAAAATGCTGAAATAAAAACATGAGGTTCTGTAACAAATAAATTATCAAAAGTTACGCTAGACATTCTATGTTTGTTGGCCGTTTCGGAGGAAATTTGAGGATGATGCTTAGCACGTTAATGCCGGATTGAGCTTCCGATTAATCCACATTTAATTTGGCCCCCACATGGACAGAGATCAAATGTGATGACAGTTGAAAAACAGTCAACTATATAACCTTAATAGCTTGTCTATTGGCAATTTAAATGGGACTTAAATGGCCCGGGCAGTGTGCAGCACCTACCGAATGTTTTAATTCGAATATAAGGCATACTCTATCTATTATCACGGTACGCACTTATGGAAATACTCGGTGCCTTAGAGAAACAAAACGCTGATCAGCAAGGCCAGGTTGTGCCTTTTAAAGCAATACAAACAAAATGAGAGAATATTTACATAAACACGGGTTCTAAGACTAATTAGCGGAAAGATAAGTGACATACCTTGTGAGTACAATCTGGAAAACTTCATACTCAGCAATGTACGAAGCGAGACGAGTTAGCGAACGTTTACCAGAACCTCCAACCCCGACCAGTAACGCGTTGCCTCTGGGCGAACGAATGACACGAGAAACCTTGACCAGATGAATGATGGCATCCTTGAAGAAGACCAAGTCCATGTTTGCACCACGAATGTTCTCGTTCATGCTTCGCATGAAAAATAGTAATCGCTCACCCAACACGTTCAGATCGAAAACCTGAGTGATGTTGAAATTATTGGAAATCAAACTCAGAATGAAGCAGCTAGAATAAAATCGAGATTTGGCACAAAAGTGACCGGTATTTTACACAGCAATTTTTGACGAATCGGACTAATCACCGAAACAAAGCACCAGTAAGCGAATTTACATAGTTTATTTTTAAACAACATACTACCTACAAATATTCAAGTAGTCACATATTTGTAATTTCAGTCGCCACTGGATTGGAAATCACTGAACGAACACACAATCGTGTTCAAACGTGAATTCAAATTACATCGTAATTTACCAACATATTGCACTCGCTTTGCGTATGATAACTGATCATACATATAAACAAAAGCTATCGCCAGCTTCAACGGGAAGTGATATTATGGCTGCGCTAGTGGTAAACTCTTCAGTCAACTAATTGTATGTCATTTGTCGGCACTACAAAGAAACAGATCCCGTTTCCTCGACTAGGCAAGGTACCTCAATTTCAAGATGGACGTATTATATCCCACCAGGAGATCCTGCGCTTGGCTAGAAATAGTAAAATTGGAGAAGAATGAGTACTCCAGGTTTGAATTGAAAAGAATACAGTTGGCTGGGAACGCCATCAAATGACAAATGTAATTCCAAGCTTCATCGCAAGGACTTCACAATCACTTGAGCCATACGTGGATATGAAGGAAAGGAAAATATTCACTAGTTGCTTAACCAACACTGACCGATCAAAATGAAAACATGTGGTAAACGAAACCCAAAACCGAAAGATAACGAAAGTAAACAAACATCATACCGGTTCATAGATCTTCGGAGCTGATATGTCGAAATCCTCGGGTTCATCACCCGTGAGTTCAGG
Organism: Atriophallophorus winterbourni; assembly: GCA_013407085.1. Taxonomy (NCBI): domain Eukaryota; kingdom Metazoa; phylum Platyhelminthes; class Trematoda; order Plagiorchiida; family Microphallidae; genus Atriophallophorus; species Atriophallophorus winterbourni. Next base: position 14,753 of record JACCGJ010000971.1, read on the forward strand.
AGCGTCCCTGGATGAACGCCACAGTGTACATTTGGTATTAGGTGGTGTCAAGGATAGTGTGGTTAGTACAAGCATAAAATCGAAAAATACTCACCGCATGAAGTCCACGAAATAAACTTCTTGACTTAAATATTCCACCAATTCATTTGGAAGCGATTGCGACGCTAGCATACTGAGATTTCGATCGAACCAGTTGCAATCTATGAGTGATACGAATCGATCCGAAATGACACGGGTCATTTCGTGCTTCCACAAAAGCAACAGCGTCCGAACGTCGGTAATGACCTACATAGTGCAAAGAAGTAAATAAATAATGAATAAATAACATTATAATACTTCTCCAATAAATGCTAATAATAATAATATAACAATAAATAATAATAATAATAATAATAATAATAATAACAATAATAATAATAATAATCATACTCCTCCTCATAATATGAATACTAATAATAATAAAAAGAAAATAATAATAATAATAACATAATCATAATAACCTAATCCTACTCCTCCTCCTACTCCTCATACTATATCTCATCCTCCTAATCCTCTATCCTACTCCTATCCTCATACTATAATACTACATACATAATACATAAATAATAATAAGAATAATAATAATATAATAAGAATTAAATATATCATAGATATATCCATCGTGCCCACCTGCTCGTACGCTGTTTGAAGCCCAACATATGAAGATCGTATTTCAGTCTCAATCTCTCGACCTCGTTACCGCCGTCGTAGAGGGGATTTGATTCTTATGTTCCATATCCTACATACCCCCAACAATCCCATAAATAAACTATTCACGAGACTACCACCATGAACAAGCCGGAGTCATAACTTTACAGTACTTATTCCCGACTCGAGACGAAACTGTCGACGGTATATTTATTCTGTACGTGTATGATTTACCTGGAACTCCCTACCTTGTAATGTTGCACATTCACCCAACTTGGATATATTCAAATCGAATTTGGATAATTTCATGTCGACCAATCCGAACTTTGAACCTATATATTTTACACCATGAAAGCTTTGAACCTTGAAAACAGTTTCTGTCCTATGGATTTTTACTTGATTCCTGAACCGCTCAGTAAGCAAACAAATCCCGTTTTTCTATCCATGTTATTCGTAATTCCCATATTATTATGTGGTTTTTTGCTAAGCTATATGCTTTTTATATCATTAAAATTGAATTGAATTGAATTGATTATCTCATCATATACGCATCATCATCATCATCATCGTCGTCGTCGTCATCATCATCATCATCATCATCGTTATGGCTTATATATCTGGTTTTGTGTTGGACAGAATCATTTGAGAAATCCCAGTATTTAGTTTCTTTGGGTAACGGTCAAAAGTCCTAGGTCGATTTAACGCAATGCGGTAAATGAATGTTCCATCTGCCAATGCGTTTCCACTCAGTCAAACACGGCCAAATCAACATTGGTGCCTCCAATTGTTCGGCCGTCTTACGTATCATATTCATACAGATTTATACACAAATCATAAATGACAACTCGTGTCATACTCACTTCGCTAGTGGTGTTCAACATTCCCTGCCAAATACGACTGAGATCACGCAGATTAAAGATG
>JACCGJ010000973.1:9048-31991 GCA_013407085.1 Atriophallophorus winterbourni
TCATATTATTCAAGACCTGGACAAACTGACCGTATCTTGAACCGCATGTAGTCTATGATTGTGCGGAACTTAGTCTGGATCCAGACCTGTGATCTACATACATACTCTGCTGGTGTAATGTTGTCCTTGATGATGATACTTCTCCCAAAATAGTTGACTATCATACTGACGTTTTTTGTTGAGGCTCCATTCATTCGTCCATCTGCGTTGCAAGCCAATTGATTGATATTTTAAGAGATGGAGTCCCATTGGCGGCGAGAGATAGCAACAGTCTGAGAACTGATCTTTAATTTTGACCGCAATTGCAACAGTGATTTCTTAACCCTGCTCGTTTGCTTGTTCCTTACTTTTCTACAGTTCTAGCGGTTGAGTGTGAATAGCGAATAGTACTTCTTTCCGAGGTCGTGATTATATTTTCATATTTTTAGAAATCCTGTCTCTTCTGTCTTCAGCACAAACGAATCTTCGAACACAACATGAAATACAAACGCAAGCGAGAAGAAAAGCTTGATAGACAACGGCGCGAACGTGTCAGGAAAGCACAAGAGGCCAGAGAAAAAGCTAGACAAGTGAGTTTTTTAATGAATCCGTGCGTGTAGCTTTTTTGCGTCCTGACGGCCACTGAATCCATTAGTAACCAACTAGTTCTGACAAGCTTCAGTGGTACCCCGCATTTCAATTTTTATTCTCTGCAATCTGTGTGCAAATAGATGTGCTTAGTGGATACTCGGTATTTGCACGACACTAAAGCCGAGCCTGCTATATGTTTTGGATAACTGATCGGGTGACCAGTCCATGAGATGGATCTTTGGGCTGAAGAAACTCACCGTAGTGCTAGGCTAAGTGGGGTGTCTTCCTTTGCCTGGATGCGGACCAAAATCTTCACCTAATAGTTGGCTAGAAACCTTACGAGATGTGGATGCAAACAGAAGTCAGTGGTGCCAGTATCATAATTTTTTATGCGATATGACTTCGCACCGAACCATTTACACGTTTTGATATTTTGGTTTATTTGTAGACACCGTCTGACCTTACAGGACACCACAATTCGTGTAGGTTTTATTATGCAATCACGTATGATATACAGGCGGACGCTAGACTAGTTTGATTTTGCAATTTAACTACGGATCAAGTACATAATGTAGCTGTACTGCCAGACGTAATTTTCTGAATCGGCTTAAAGGTGCCATTGCTGACAAATGATGCGTCAGATATTCGTTGGCAAGCTTCACTTAATTTAAACGTCCACGTGATATTTTTGTTTACACTTGCTCGTCAAAGGTTGATCAGATTCAATAATAATACGGACTGGTGCGCTTTACCAGAAGCGATGTGTAGGGTTTAAGCCAGCTGACAGCATCTCATTCCACATGAGTGCTGAACTTTTCCCTGCTTTGGGCTTGTGATTTAATCTATGCATACCTCTATCGGGCACTTCTGTGTCGTGCAGCTAACACCGTGCTAAAGCAATCTGCCACCGGTAGTGAGCTGCATGCGATAACAGGGCGGATTTTCACTGCCATTTCTGTTTCCTAATTTCATTTCTCACATCTGTCTAGGTTTAGGCAACCACCTGCCCACGTGTAGTCTATTACTAAGCGGCACTTTGGCTGGCTCGGGCTTGTGCTTCCACACTAGCAGATACGCCACAATTCTGATTGTAAATCCATAATGAGATGTGGCTTCCAGCATTACTCTTTGACATTCGGTTTCTGTAACCTCTGTACATCCAAGTACATTCTGTCAAAGAGTATGATTAGAATACTTGGTACCTAGACACCAGGTTTTCCTCGGTTCTGTTCAACAACGGTTTCGATATTCTATTAAGCACTCTAGTTGACCTTTTTCGTTGGGAATGGGTGATGGAAACTGTTGAGACAATCTATAATCACCTATTTACAAAATGGTGTGTACTTCATGCTATAATCACAGGGGAATAAGTCTTACACCCGTCATTACCCGGCTTCTTGCTTCAGTATGTTTTCGGCGCCTTACATTACCCAGGGAATCACATCACTGTGTACAATAGCCTGTCAGCCAACTTTCCTAAAGTTAGTGGTGTCCGATTTATCAATTTTTGTTCAATTAATTGACACTATGATGGATGCATGTAATACAAGCGTACCCACACCGGGCATTCAGATAAGTCGCAACAAGAAACTTCTTGATTTAGGTTATGCCGGCAACGTCGTTCTATTGTTCGATTCCTACACGGATTTTCAGTCTAATTTAGACCGACTATGTAATATGCCATCCTTCGGTATGCGTTTTGCACCTTCCAAGTGCCAATTTGATCGAAATAGTGCTAAGCCTCAATAATTAGGAACTTGCGACTATAGACTGTTTCACCTATTTCACCTATTAGTTACTAGCAACACTTGATTAAATAAGGAGATCTCAGCTCGCATTTCTAGATCTACGGTAGCTTTTCGTAACTTGGGTCATCTGTGGCGTCAAACAGGTTTGTCTCTAAAGCTACAGTACGCGCGGTTTTAATTTACTGATGTGAACCATGGACTCTTAGAAAGGAAGAAATAAGACGTCTGCAGGTATTCGACAATCGCTGTCTCCGCACCATTACTGAAGTTACTTGGCACAATCGGATACGTAACTCAACTATCCGTAATAGAATCTTTGGTAGCGGCTTAGATATCATCATCATCAAAGACAGCATTACACCCGTAGCACGTACCGAATGCTTAACTGCCATACAACCATGAAAAAGTAAGATCCTAAAAGATGGGGAAGGGTGGGACTTATGTATGTATGAAAGCACAAGCCCGATTAGGCAAAGTGCCGCATAGTCAGAGACTGCACGTGGGCGATATTACTGTCAGGTTGCCCAGGCCTAGACAGATATGGGGGGAAATAGAGATAAAGATGGTAGTGAGACTCCAGCGTGTTTCAGCATGCAGCTCACTACCCGTGGCCAATCAATTTAGCACGATGTTAGCGCACAGCACAGAAGTACTGCAAGATTGCACATCCGTACAAGAGGGTGGGACTTAAATTGCTACGGCTTCTATAGAAGAGAAAGCACAAACAAGAGAGGGAAGAGGTGCCTACACCTCGAATGGAACATACATTCAAACAAGTTTCGTGAAAGAGTAGATATCGAAAAACAAGTTAACGTGCATAGACTTCGCTGGTTAGTGTCATTGTCAGAATAAAACATTATTTGTGTTGGCCTTAGATACGAGAGTTCAAACCGGGCACGATTTCAGCTGTTTATCAATCTTGGTGTTTAGCGAAAGGTTTCCGTAATAGTTGGACCGATATATGTGAAGTGATGTATTGATTCATGCCGACAGTTTTCAACAGTAATGATGAGAAACGATACAGTATATTGGCCAAGGACTTTGGCCAGCTTCTTGCCGACGAACAGAGGTCCATTAGTGACTGGGGGTGCTTTCAGGAGTAAGCAACAGTGGCTGCGTCATTGAACAACATTTCACCGATGAAGACATTCTGTATTTTGAAATGTCAACTTGCACCACAAAGCTGTTTTGCCAATAATTATAAGAGTTGTTGATATTTTATCATACTTGTTTCTGATTACTCACTTGCACGGATGTGCAATCATGCAGCTAACACCTTGCTTAATTGATTTGCCACCGGTAGTGAGCTGCGTGGTGAAACAGGCTGGAATCTCATTACAATTTCTATTAGACTAAGTGTAGTCTGACTGCGGCACTTTGCCTGGATTAAACTTGTGATTTGATTGATTGAAAGCAGAAGCCTGATTCAGGCAAAGTGCCGTGCAGTCACAGACTACACGTGGACTAAGATACTGTCAGGTTGCCCTGGCCTAGACATATGAGAGAGTAAATAGAATCGATCAGACTATTTCTTTTTTTCCCTCATATTTTTAGGCCTAGGCAACCTGACAGTATCTTAGACCAAGTGTAGTCAGACTGCCTGGATCAAACTTGTGATTTGATTGATTGAAAGTAGAAGCCGTGCAGTCACAGACTACACGTGGGCTAAGATACTGTCAGGTTGCCCAGGCCTAGACAGATATGAGAGAAAAAATAGAATAGATCAGAATCGATCAGACTTGTGCTTTCATACTATACTCACTTGGGATGTACTGTGTAAAGCGTAATCATCAACCTGGTAGAAAAGCGGGTACAGTGCTCTGTTGATGATCATAGATCATGGTGATATCGTGTGAATCCTGCCGGTGTTTTGTGGCCTTCGTGTTTTTGTAGCCTTCGCCGATTCAACCAGTAAAAGCAGATGATTTTGTCAACGTGGCTTCATGAATGCGCGTTAGGGACACGCTGTCAGATGTGTGTCGAATCACAAACCTGGATTGAAATTAGTTGCGCAGCGAAACAAAGCTATCCAGTATACAAGAATGAAAAAATCGGCATTGTTTCCAATTCACCCCATGAAAAGAATCATTTTATAATTTTGTAACCAGTGCACTACAGATGTACTTTGCAATGCTCATCTGTGCAATTTAGATGGTGTCTTATCACTTCGTTTTGAACGTTACCTATAATTTAATAATCATTTCATCCGACAATTTGCGGTCACGTTTTCCTACTATTTTCATTCCAGGAGGCTGCGGAATCCAGCGAGAATCCCTTCACCGGGGGCATGGGCGATACGTTTTCCCAACTGTTCAATGATCCTGAACTGATGGCAGCAATGCAGGTGCCGTGCACTTCCTACGTCACTGTCTCCTAATTTCAGCCAGTTTATTGTGACCCCGATAGTTTGTTTGTCTTATAATTTTCAATCCAAATGCTAAAATTGACGATCCCGTATCACCCTGCACGACCATGTTCGTTAATGTGCGCTACGCTTTTCTACTCCTACTAATTCTGCGTTAAGCTGAGTCCAGGGGTGCCAAACATTCAAAGAGTCATCATTTTCATACATTTGGTCGTCAAATATGATTGAGTTTATCAGGTCAACAGTCCAAAGTACCCGACCCCCCCCCGACGAGCGTCAAGACGCCACAGACTGTAAGGTAAATTAAGTGGCAATATTTTTAAATTTGGTCGTTGGACATGGATGCAGTGTATAGATCAGATCCGAGTGCCACATTAGTCTCTAACTTTTGTTACGTGATCTAACATTCGTTAGCGGATTACCATTTTGACTGATCTGTGTTGATTTATCCTGTTTCCGCACAATGCTACAATTGTTGGGAAACGAAAGCGTTTCTTTTGGCGTTATTTGATGGTGAAGCAATTATCGGATACAGATATGGCACCGTTTCATCTCGTTGCGGTAAGCACTACTGTTAATAAATCACGTCTGATCTTGGCAAAGGAGGAGCTTTGCGCCGTAGAAATTTCCTCCACGATAACATTCCTGGTATCACAAAGCCCGCCCTTGCATGCCGTGGTGGTGTAAAGCGAACTACGGTCTTGTGTACGAGGAAACAGCATTCTTGGGTGTTGTGCTTTTTTCACCAAATCTTTTCGTTTTCTTAATGATGCAATTTGCGCGAATTCGTCACAGTGATCCACAAACAATAACCTGTACGAGGAAAGTTCGTTTTAATCATCGATCGCATTCTTGATTTCAGGACCCAGAGGTCATGAAGGCATTCGGCGAGGTTGCTTCGAACCCTTCTGCCATGCACAAGTATGAGAACAACCCGAAGGTGAAGAAAGTGCTGGAGAAAATGAAGGACAAGTTCGGTGGTGGTGCTATGGGAGGTGAGTGAAACTGTCTAGATACACACGTTTCATTGCTGGTGGATTATCCTCACCAATATGCTATGAAAACACAAGCCTGATCCAGGCAAAGTGCCACACAGTCAGAGACTGCACATGGGCTAAGATACTGTCAGGTTGCCCAGGCATAGACAGATATGTTTCATCCGTACTACTGCAGTTTAACTTTTGAACGGTCTTTTCATACCATTCACAAATTATGTTTGTATACTGGTTAATCGTAAAGCCTTTTCTACTGAGTATCGTCACTGAGCGGATACAATGTTGTCTCGATAGTTTGTAACCCCCCTCTTATCTGTATAGTCCTGAAGAACCTGACGGTATCTTAACCCACGTGCAGTCTGTGACTGTAAGGCACTTTGCCTGGATCAGGCTTGTGCTTTCATACCATACGAAACCTCGTGTGCTGTAACCTTGTCAGTCTTTTCATATTCCGTTGTACAATATTTCCGTGTCCACCAAATCGATTGCATTTCTGATTCCCCAGTATGTCACATTTGTGATTATTAATGACGAATGATATTGACTGGTCTTAAACACCTGATTGTGCCTGTACATCATAGACTCCTCTTGATGGACTGTGTCTAGCCAGTCTCACAGACAGAAGCCCAGAAAACCACTTCAAAAGACTGATATGGCCAGATGTCCGGGCAATTTCGAGGTTCTAAGTTGGAATTCATAGAGGAAATCCTCTGTACCTCATGGTATGGCATGAAAGCACAAGCCTGATCCGGACAAAGTGCCGCACATGGGCTAAGGTACTGTCAGTTTGCCCAGGCCTAGACAAATATGAGGGAGGAAATAGAAATGGTAGTGAGACTCCAGCGTGTTTCAGCATTCAGCTCACTACCGTTGGCCAATCAATTTAGCATACCCTCTTAGGTTACGGGATGTCACGTTAAGGATGACACATTCGATTGCCACTCATCATCATCTTCATGAAGCACAAGTCCGGAGCCAGACAAAGTACCAAGCAATATGAAGTAGGAGAAGCAGATAAACATGCGCGTGGATTTAGGGAAAGCAGGCAAGCGGAATATGCGAAAGCAGCTTGTTTTTGTAGTTTCACTGCATGCGATTTTTTGTTTTTTTGTTTGCCACTCATAATCGGTAGCAAGTATCGAGTGCTTAACTATCATACAACCATGGCGTTAGAATTCTATAAAAATTGGAGGGATTGGACCTAAAAATATACTGGACATGCAGAAGATTGTGCACAAACCCACTGGGATAGGGTGCCTGAACCTGGAATTAAACACGCATTCTATCAAGTATTGTTAACGATTTGAAACATGACAACTACTTTGCAGCTTTCACTGTTACACATCGTAATAAGCTTTCCATGCGATCGAGGCAGTACAGTACTTCTCTGCTGTGCGGCTAACACCGTGCTAAATTGATTGGCCATGGATAGTGAGTTGTATGCTGAAACACGCTGGAGTCTCACTACCATCTTTATTCTCTATTTCTCATATCTGTCTTGGCCTGGGCAACCTGACAGTAATATCGCCCACCTGCAGTCTCTGACTGTGCGGCACTTTGCCTGGATCAGGCTTGTGCTTTCATACCATACCATACATATGAATATCAGGGGCAGAAGTTGTGCTCATTCGAATGTTAATTTTACACCTAATCTCGTCAAGGTTAGCTACTAGCGCTGCGCTGGAACCATTGACGATGGTCTTTAGTGAACTGGTTTCCTAAGAAGAAGAAGAAGCTTTAAGATTTAGCTTGATAATTTTTTTATTCATCTCCACAGGAGAGATGCCATTTGCCGCAGGTCCTGGTTTCACGATGCCAACCACTCACTCTACGCCAGGTAAGCACAGCTGCCAAATTTAACTTCCTTTTGTTTATGCACAAATTATCAGTGCATTCTACATACTTGAACGCATACCTCAATTTCAGACCTCGATTAATTGGTTCCCATGGGAAACGCTTCTCGCTCTGTTTTTGTTCACGAATCACCGTCATCAAAATATCACATTTGTTTGTTTAACCCAATCAACCGGTTTGTTTTTATGGCAAAATACATCTTTGAATTAGCGCCACATGTTGTTCTACTTAGCTAACCCGGGAAAACTCATTTTCAAGCTAAAAGTGATGGTCAATACCATTTGCAGCGGACCTTCAAGCTATGGAGGACCTGCTTGCTATCACTACATATTGTGATGTCTATGTCATCAGCTTAGTCATGTTGTAGCACAGCTCAACTTCTCTTGACCACACCTGTGTACAAATAATAAAAACGTGGTCTAAAACTGCGTTTACTTATGTTCTGCTCGTCTGTCGACATATTCGGTAAATATCCTGGAGGTGTAAACTTCCTGAAAAAATGATTTCAATGTACCAAAATACTCATTTACACCCATTTCCACCACACCCCACTACCGGTTTCGTGCTGTTTGCACTCATCAGGTAGATATGGTATGGTATGAAAGCACAAGCATGATCCAGGCAAAGTGCCGCACAGTCAGAGACTGCATGTGGGTGATATTACAGTCAGGTTGTCCATGTATGGACGGTAATATCAGGATCCGCATGCGCTTGAAACAGTCGAGGAACGGTAAACTAGTAGCGCTTGTATGCCACTGTTGGATAAGGCTGGTACGACCAACCTGTTCACATGGGTTTAACCACATTAAACATGTGTTTGGACACGTGATTAAACAGGTTGGTCGTACACGCCTTATACAACAGTGGCATACAAGCGCTACGTGATTTCAATGTGTTTTTCCGAAACAATTCCGACGAGACTAGTTTCATGAGCTGAATGTCAACAATCTCTTATACCTGAGGTAGATTTATAGCCAACAGCGATCGGAAAACCTTGGAGTTTGACTATCGTTACCCCCTTTCATCTCTATGCAGGACTGAACAATGCGACTCATGTGATTTCATGTCGACAATGCAACTGCTTGTGTATAGTCTAACTTGCATTTAGGCCTTTTCGCCAATACTATCCGCTTGGACGGCGGGAGTTTAGGGAAAAAATCAACAGTAACCAAAATAATCGTTATCCAACTGAACTTGTTGGAACACCGTGAAACGAAATTCACTCTTGCCTCTTTTGGCGCTCGTAACTCCATTGCAAAAGGCCACTTGCTGTTGCCGTCGAATGAGGGCGCCAACGAAGATAGTGCTTTTTGAACTGGATAGGGGAGTATTTGCCTCTAACAACCATCAAGTGTAATGAATGTGAAAGCGCCGCCAGCCAAACCACTTCCTTACAACCCAATCGGTCATAAAGTATTCATTGTGTGAAATAGGAGTTGGGTTTCGTAGTAATAGTCGTGGTCATGGTTGTATGCGGGCTGGTATACTGCCAGGTCGCCCATGTCTAGACAGGAGAACAATTAGGGTTATCAAAAGCCTTTGGCTAAAAACCCTGACCTACACGGCAGCGGGTTAGGTTGAGACCGTGTTCGTCTGACATCTATTCATTGACCTTCGTGGTATGAGTGACTCTGAAGGTGCTCGGAGAGCACCACCCAACATAGCTCAATGGGTCATAGAGGTGCACAAACCATCGCACCACGTTAAGGTCCAGTCTCAGCGCGATGGTGAAATAGGAAGTTGTATTCAACTTCATCCTGCCAACTCCTGCGATTGCATCGTTGTCTAAACGTATCAGCCTAGCTTTTCCTTTTGTTCCAGTAGAGAAGAGGAAGCACTTGCTGCGTAGGCAACAGCTAGTTCTCCGTATTTTACCTCCTTGACGTACATCTGAACGCTCCAATGGAGAGGACACTCCATTCAGCTTCTATGGATAATAACGGGAAGCAGCAGATACCGGCTAAAAGCTATGGCTGACTGGCGTAGAACTCAGCGCCTGGGGCTGCTTCCGACGGTGGGAGAGACTTTTAAGTCTCATTGGACTGCTACCACCCGCCTCAAGCTGGGCAGCCCCCAGTCAATATTCTGCCGTCTCGCCACGGTCTGCTATCCTCATTGGGTGCATGGGTATTAGGAATCAGCCGACAAGCAGACTGTATTTTTTCGCACGAGCGAAACGAATTACTAAACAACAGGTTAGTTCTGAAACCTGGAATGTCCGGTCCATGCTTGCAGGATGTCATGACGACGTTTTGAATATCAGAGCCGTGAGAAAATCAGCTGTGATTCACAAAGAGCTAAAAAGGCTCAATGTCGACGTGGCTGCCCTGCAAGAGACGCGATTACCAGACACTGGTATGCTAACAGAAAGATATTACACATTCTTTGGAAAAACGGGCTCTAATGATACTCGACTGCATGAAGTTGGGTATGTCATGCATCGCATCCCGAACGGCAGCGTAAGATACTCGGTCAGTATATTGGACGCCTAGGATTACTCTAAGGCCCCAATGGTCGAACACTCGCAAAAATTAAAAGATTTAATGGTCTAAAAAAGCAAAATTTTATAGTACGCATAAATAAAAAATATAGGTAATGCATAAAAACAATAAAGATGTTTTGACAATACGGAAAGGCAGCTTATGTATTAAGGTGCGAAATTGCATTTGGTCAACATATACTTGCCACTTTCGGTCTTGAACATGTTCAGGCTTGTTGCACAAATGATATGGGGGTAGAGATTTTCATATAAAACACACTCGGGCAGCAAAAGTAACCCTCGACAATTTGATCCAACCCAGACTTTGATGTCATCCGCAAATAGAATGATTTTGCTGCATACGATTACAGGTATATCTTTCGCGTACACCTGGAAGATTATTGGCAACCAGACTGAGGCTTGAGGTACGCCACTTGTAGCTTCTACTGGGCTGGATGCTGCCCCTGATAACTCTACCAGACAAGTAATCCTGTATCTAGGCCAATAATCTGCCGCACACCTCGAGCTGCTCCAAATTCTGTAGCAGTATGCCGTGGTTAACACGGTCAAAAGCTTTAGATATATCCAAGTAACTAGCCTAGATAAGTTATCCACTATCCACGGCTTGAGTCCAGTTATCAAGAGGTATGAGAACATCGGTGATACAAGAAAGTCTTCTCCTAAATCCGTGATGATAAAGAAACATATTTTGCTCCAAATCTTTGATAAGTTCATCAGCTACAAATCGTTCGCGAAGTTTAGAGGCCACTGATAACAATGTGACTGGTCTGTAGTTAGACGAATGGGATTGGTTCCCGCCGTTTTATATCGGTATGATTATTCCAATTTTCCAGTCTGTAGGCACCTTGCTGAAACTCAGTGACAGGTTTAAAAGATCAAAGAGTGGTGGAATAGAGTATGGGCGCATTGTTTTAGGAGGAAAGGTGTTATTTCATCAGCATCCGGCGATTTTATATTGTATTTGTATTTAACCCGAGTAACCTTACCAAAACACTCAGGTTTCCCAGCGATTTAGTGTATTGTGTTAATTTGTGATCTGAATGCAGGCATGACATAACAAGCGCTTGTTAGGGTAGAACAATGTGTAGTAAAATTGAGCGAGTTCGTTAGCGACTTCGAGAGCAGGTGGATGTAGCTCCAGTCGTACTAAGTAAAGCGGAAACGGCTATCTTTACCCCGTCCTTCCTTTTCACGATCTAGCAGAGGAGCTTCGGGTTTCGTTCAATTTTATCCATCAGATTGATTTGATACTCTTCTCTATCCTCCCAGACAAGTTTATTAACTTTGTTCCTCAACAAACGGTGGGATTCAGGTGTTGCCTGCCGTTTGTGGTTTCTCCACGCACAGCTTTTCACCTTTATCCATTTCTGTGTTCGAAGCCGGATCACGAATTTGAATCATTTTTCATCTTTTGAAACATATTTAGAGTGGAGTTCTATTTTGTGGTAGATTTTCTCAAGTATAGAGGACCAGCCTTAATGGACCTCAGTGTTAATCGGTTCCCAGTCGGTGACTTGAAATAGTAAGGTCGGAAGGTTATAAAGGAAAACCCAAGGTCATAAGTGAAACACTCCCCAGTCCATTCAAATTCCACATGATTCATCAATATTTGTCAAGTTCGATTCCAGAGAAGTCGAACCAATAACTTCAGCTAACACACTAAAAATACGGTTAAGTGCACCATTACAAACGACAACAGCCTTATCAACAAATTAATCGAATTATTCGAGATTTGTAAGGAAACGGCGCCAGACAGTTGCAATAGCAGAAACGTGGTTCAATGCCTCATATCTGAAAAAGAACTCTCTTTGCCTAGCATGTCTATATTCCGGCGTGACCGTTTAGGTGATGCCAAGCGCTTATCTGTAGAATTATGAACGACCAGACCCTTGATATAACTGATACACTTTGTTGCACTCTGACTCTTACTTCAGGAGACCAATGCATTATTGGAGTGAACTATCGTTCTCCAACAGCAACTTTCGACCTAAACAATAAACTGATTAATGCATTGCGCTATATAAAAATACGGTGCAATACTCAAATATTGATAATGAGGGATTTCAACTTTCTCCAGCTCTAAGGCTGGGATGATCATCCATCAGAGACACTTGAATATGAACTTGGATTACGTACCACTATATAATCACGTTTTTGGATTTTTCTCGTATGAGGGGATCTGACCGGCCGTCTACCTTGGAAATAATACTTACATCAGATCCCACAGCTGTAGAGAATATCGCTTGTAAACCGCCAATCGGACGAAGCGTCACATTGTCCTAGAATTCAAATACGTTTGTAGCGCTTGGCGCAACAGTGACGGAACAAAATGCTTCATAAGGTTGAACTAACGTGCCCTGAGTGCCGAGCTAAAAACCACGAGTTTCCTACTCCGATTCGGATAGTCATTGCCGCTCTCTCTTACAGCACCTGAAATCTATATTGAAGGAACATGCAATTTTCGTTTTGAACTAAACATCTCAACGTAATAAAACAAGACTAAAAAGTGAATGAAACAAAGGGCAACAGCATGGGAGTTTCACAAGGCTACCAAAACAGCTGATACTTGGGCACAATTTACACGAGTGCGAAATAAAGTTATCTGCTTGATTTTAGATGATAAGCAAGCTTTTCAATCGCAATTGATTCCTCAGAGGTACCAGAATCAGAAGCTCGGCAACTTCCACGACAGAGTCGGTTTTCAGGTGTTTATTGTAAATTTTGATCTCGTTGAATTTTGAACCGATATTGGTTCTAATTGTTAAGCACGGTGTTCACCATATTGGTGGTTAAAAGTGTCAGTGTAAGGGGTCGTGGACCATTACCTTCGTAATTCGATGACTTCGGGATTCGGAAAGTATAGATATCCGCTGCATTACTGGTTTGGATGGCATCTCCACTGTTGTATGTCGTGGTTGGATTTACACATTGTATCTGAACCAGTGGCATCTTCTGGAACATTAAAGAGAATAAGGGTGCACTTAATGCGATCATATTTTGTTTTGATTCCATTCCGGTGGCGATTTTGCCCGCTCTGACAAACACGTCAACAAATACACGAGATATATTTTCCTTGCCGACCCGTAGCAAGTATGTCGATATAAGTATATCATCTAACTCCATCTCATTTTACACTACCACCTTGAGCAAGATTCAAGATTCAAGATTTATGGTTGAGAAAGCAATTATCTTTACAATAACCACAGGGTGGAAATATAGGTACAAATGAATATCTATAATTATAAATAAAATCAAAATCAATGGGACGATGATAGCTTATTAATAGTTTGGGGAAAAATTCGGATTAGCTCTTATATAATCGTCAAGTTTTGATTTGAATATAGATAAACTGTTTGAGCTTACCAAATCGGAAGGTAGGGAATTCCAAGCAAAGCACACACGTACCGAATAAAAATACCTGCGGCAGTTCCGTTTGGAATGACGTATTTCCAACTTGCAACCATAGCCACGGCTGTTGCTGGAAGTTCGAAGGTGGAACTGCGGCTTTACTTTGTGTAGAGCTTTGCAGGCACGACTCAAGCAAATCAACGAAACCGGGTGGATTGCTTTTAGATGAATCCAAGTGCACAGTTTAAAACATTTAGCCAAGTCATTTATTTAGCCAGCAATCAACGATAACTCGGTAACCACACAAGATGGAGCACTGAAACACGTATCTAAATGCGCACCTTGATGCGTTCTTTGCAATGATAGTTAGCCGTGGGAAAAAGTTTGCACGCTGGGATATTTACGTCGAAATCGAAACTTTACTGTTGATCGGTTGACAAGATCAAAACATATGAATTCCGATAGCTATATTCGGAAGTAACACCAAATTCTTAGAATGGTATAAATCCGACAATATTCAGCGAAGATATGACCAAAAGTGTCAAACCAAGAAAATTGCGAACAAACTTCACTATGTAATTCGGGTCCGAGGTTGTATTTAACATCGTCCTACCAACACTTGCGACGGCATCGAACGCGAATCAACGGAACCGTTCAGCAAAGTCATGCTGCTGTCTATCCGAGAACAACATCTCTGTCGATTCTGGCACGTTGGTGTAGATAGCACTAAGTGAAATTCCTTTCGAGGCAACTTTGTTTAATGGGGCATTCGATGTGGACGGTTTCGGCTTTAAGACGCTTTTAACAATCATGGGGGCCGTGTTGCAACAATTCAAACTTTTCAGGACCATGGTTTCGTGGAGGTAAAGTTGAGCGTATTTGTTTGTTCAGATTAAATGTTTTAGGATTGATTATCGGCTGTATATAATTCCTCATTTGTGCAAGCTCCCCCTCCAGTTACGACAATCAACTGTCTATTGTATATGAATTTATATGAATTTATACAGTTGCGATAGCTATTTATATTACAGAAATAACAAATAGATGCATAGTTATTATCGTTCAATCACCTTACACACTCATCTGTTAAAGTCTCTTCACAGGCCACGTGCAGGTGTAAAGCTTAAAAGGTACATATAACAGAAACACTATCACTGCTTACCGGGTCCAGGCACTTTGCGCAGAGGTTAACTTGGTTCATGCATTCACAAATTGATCGATCGATTTTTTGCTTGTGTTGGATCTCGTGACGCGGTTACATATATTAGTAGCTTGAATTGGTCCGCCCGGTTGAGAGATAAAAGTTTGGTCGACATAGCTGCGTTTGAACTCTTGATTTCTTCATTTCGCGAGTAATCCCTGATAAATCGATAAACACACAATATAGAACACTGAATCATGTATCAAAATGCGTAGCTCGATGCGATCTTTGCAATGATAGTTAAAACGTATGATAGATTGCCGTGAGCAAACTGAGATAATTACCTCGAAACGGTAACTTTGCTGTTGATCGGTTGACAAGATTAAAACGTATGAATTCCGATAGCTATTGTCGAGGATAACACAGAATTCTTGGGATGGTATAAGTCCGAGGAGATTCAGCGAATTTGTGGCAAAAAGTGTTATAGCAACAAAATGCGACCAAACTTCAGCAAGCGTATTGATGGTATTGATGGAAGCGTTACAATTGCTTTGATTTCTTCCCCTTGGCATATGTGCTATACTCTTCCAGACATTGTACGGATGATTATCGTCAGGAATTCACGCAGGTGTGACCGGAAGAATGTTGATGTCGCTCTATTCGGTCACATTCGTGACGCGGAGTCGAACACAGAAATGGATAAGGGAGAGAAACAGTGTGTGTGGAGAAACCACATATTGCAGGCAACACTAGAGTCCTGGCATTACTACAGCTTGCTGAGGAACAAATTCACTAAAGTTGTCCAGGAGGTTAAAGAAGGGTATCAAATCAATCTGATGGATGGATGGAAACCCGAAGCTCCTCTTCCCGATGGTGAACAGGAACGACGGGGTAAAGATAGGCGTTTTCGCTTTAATTAATACGACCGGAGATACATAAACCGCTTTCGAAGCCGCCAATTTTTCTACAGATTGTTTTATATATTTTATATTTTTACACAATCATTTAAAAATGAAAAAGTGCCACAGATTGTTTTACCATAAAGAGCGCTTGCGTTATGTTATGACTACATTCAGATCACAAATTAACACAATACACGAAATCGCTATTGCTGTGTATGCAGGAAGCCGGCAGCCAATCACGAGACTCTCGTGAGCGTGACCTTGGTTCTGATTGGTCCAATTGTTTCGGTATTGATTATTCATGTTTGAAGCGGCGGTCAGCCGTGGATTGTCTGAGGTTTCGGAATACAGTTTAGTGTTCGCAAATCTGGTGTTCTTGGACACAGCAATTGGCGTCGCGAGTTTCAATTAGTGTTCTTGACGAATCTGCATCTACTTTCTTCACGTTACTGATTCCAATGGACTTCCTCCGGCCTCCTACTGAATTCTGGCCCGCTGGTGCTGAAAAGCCTACTTCGGATGATTGGAAAAATTGGAAAAATTCATTCTGTGACTTTGTGGACTTACTCTGTGTGTCCAAACCAGAATATTTAACTAATCCAGTGATTTTATTGAAATTACTACGTTCTAATCTTGGTCGTGAAGGCTCACGAGTATTCGATGATTTACAGTTGGCCAAAGTGAAAGACTTCAGAGAAGCATTTACTGCGCTAGATAATGCTGGGGTCCTCGAGTAAACAAATATGTTGCCCGGTTTCGTTTCTCGAAGGTTTGCCAAGAGTCCGGAGAACCAGTTGATGAATTCATAACCAGACTACTGCATGCAGCTCGTCCGTGTGAATACAACAATATTCCTCTAAAGAAAGTTGAAGATACGTTCTTAATACAACAACTCCTCATGGGATTATCTGACAATGGCACGCGTGAAGCAATCCTGACTCATTATGCAAACAAATTGACGTGGGACATCGCGTGTGAGATTGCTCGAACGAAATACGATGTTAAGGAGGGAAACAAGCTATTTCAGCATCCCACAAGTTCTGAGTCACATCAAATCAACGTCACACAAGCTACAAGTAGTAATAACATCAGCTCCATGAAATGCTATCGTTGCGGCAGTACACAACATAAGGCAAACTTTCAATCCTGTCCAGCATTAAAAGCTCAATGTCGAGTTTGCGGTAAGCAAGGACATTTTGCCCGGGTGTGTCGTGGCCGCCTAATAAACCTTATCGATTCTTGTCCCCATGAATCGGGAAAATTTGATGACATAACTACAATTTACGCCTTGCGATTTGCACCTAGAAATACTGTGTGTATACCGACTGAGCCCAAGTTACCAGCATCTGACATCCGCTCCGTGCTTTTCGATATTGGTCATGATAAAATTTCATTGAATATGGAATTAGATTCTGCTTCTCCTGTTACGATTGTTCCTCGAAACTTTTACGAAGACTATTTGACAGACTTTCCCATTCAGCCCTCCCGCTATCAATTCGGCCGTTATTCCAGTGATAAAATTGAGATACTGGGTTTCATAATCGTGAATATTTGTTCGCATGACTCCTCATGGTGTCCAGTATCTGTTTACGTATCTGGAAGTAAAACAAAGCCCCTACTTGGCCGCAATGCAATGGTTGCTCTGAAAGTTAACCCGAACATAAACAATATGTATGTGTCAGCCATCGATGTTCAACATGTACAGTCGAGATATCCCAAACGTTTTGAATGCGGAATTGGGAGAATCAAGAATGCCCAACATCATATTCGTCTGAAAGTGGATGTGCAACCAGTCGCCATTCATCAGCCACGTCCAATTCCCTTGGCCAAGAAGGAAGCTGTTTCGAGTGCTATAAAAGAAATGGTTGATCAGGATATCATCGAATCCATACAATGTTCCGATTGGGTACATCCCCTAGTGGCCGTTTCAAAAAAAGATGGGTCTGTTGGTATATGCAGTGATCTGCGTGCATTGAATAAGCAGATCGTTGTCGAAAGGTTTCCGTTACCCAGTGCTGACGAATTAATTACTAAACTGTCCGGATCCAAAGTGTTCTCAAAGCTGGATATCAAGAGTGCCTACTTTCATATGCCTCTACCACCTGAATCCAGAACTCTGACAGCTTTTCTAACCCCTGATGGTCTATTTCAGTACAAAGTCCTTCCGATGGGTCTGAGTAGTGCGCCTGCTCCGTGGCAAAAGTTTATTACTCTATCACTCGCGGATTTGAAGGGTTGCATCGCTTACATGGATGATATATGTGTCTTCGGGAAGAATGATAGCGATCATCAACAGAACTTAGATGCGGTACTGAAACGTCTGTCTGATCTTAATCTTCGAGTGAATCCCAGCAAATGTGCGTTTTCTACGACTTCAGTTAACTTTTTGAGTTTACCAATCACAGCAGCTGGAATTCGACCAAGTGTGGATAATATACGCGCTATTTTGGAGTGCCCAAAGCCTCAGAGCGCTGTGGATGTCAAACATTTTCTCGGGTTGTGCACTTACTACCTCCGTCACCTTCAGAACTTCTCTACGATTTCCGAGCCCCTCCGGAAGATGACCAGGCAAGATGCCGTTTTTACGTGGGAAAACGATCAGGAAAATGCATACCTAGAAATACGTAGACTGATTGCCTCTGCACCAACAATCGCGATATTTGATGAAACCAGTGCAACATATGTGTCGACAGATGCGTCAGATGTGGGTATCGGAGCTGTCCTGTCACAACTTCAAAATGGTAAAGAAAGAGTGATTGCCTTTGCCTCGAGATCACTGTCTAAAACGGAAAGGAACTACTTCTGAATTGAGGTCCGTTATCAGTGACAACTTCTTTGGGAATTCCGAAACGGGCAAAAATATAACGGAACCATTTGATAACAGTCGAAGCGTTGATATCACCACATAGTAAAGCCTCCGGCCATTTCGTATAGAAGCATGTTGCAACCAGAATGTTTTTCTTCGAACTTCAAGCCCGAGAAAATGGCCCCATGATGTCCCGCAATTTTACTCCATGGCCTCATAGGATACACGATCGGTTGGATAGGAGCTTTGATTGGCTTCGCAGACTTATCTGAGTTGTGGCATGGTGTACACATCTGAATGGCATTTTCCACAGTGGAATTGAAGGCTGGCCACCAATGGTATTGTCGAATGTGAGTCTTGGTTCGTACGATTCCTAGATGTCCTTCATGTGCACAAGAGATGACCGTCGACACAAGTTCTTGCGGTATAACGAATTTGCATCCACGCATCATACATCCATCAACAAATGCTAGCTCGTTCCGCACATCATAGAAAGGAAGAAGCCCTTGCGTTATTTGTCGTTTTTCTGGCCAACCGTTCAGAATAAAATCAATCACGCGCTTCAATACTGGATCATCCCTCGTCTTTTGTTGAATCATTTCTCGACTGATTGCGGGTACGCAGGATTCTTTTATCGCAGATATCATACGGTAGTCATCGAGGTCGTCTGTTTCAGTGTCACAAGTTAAAGGTAATCTTGAAAGCGCGTCAGCCAGTTGGTTTCGAACTCCTGGAATGTACGTGACATCAAAATCGTAATTCAGCAATCGAGCATACCAGCGACTGATTCTCAGTGGTTTTTGTCCTCGATTACCTCTAGTCAGTAATGTAACGAGTGCAGAGTAGTCAGTACGACATTACTGACTAGAGGTAATCGAGGACAAAAACCACTGAGAATCAGTCGCTGGTATGCTCGATTGCTGAATTACGATTTTGATGTCACGTACATTCCAGGAGTTCGAAACCAACTGGCTGACGCGCTTTCAAGATTACCTTTGACTTGTGACACTGAAACAGACGACCCCGATGACTACCGTGTGATATCTGCGATAAAAGAATCCTGCGTACCCGCAATCAGTCGAGAAATGATTCAACAAAAGACGAGGGATGATCCAGTATTGAAACGCGTGATTGATTTTATTCTGAACGGTTGACCAGAAAAACGACAAATAACGCAAGGGCTTCTTCCTTTCTATGATGTGCGAGACGAGCTTGCATTTATTGATGGATGTCTGATGCGTGGATGCAAATTCGTTATACCGCAAGAACTTGTGTCGACGGTCATCTCCTGTGCACATGAAGGACATCTAGGAATCGTACGAAACAAGACTCGCATTCGACAATACCATTTGTGGCCAGCCTTTAATTCCGCTGTGGAAAATGCCATTCAGATGTGTACACCATGCCACAACTCAGATAAGTCTGCGAAGCCAATCAAAGCTCCTATCCAACCGATCGTGTATCCTATGAGGCCATGGAGTAAAATTGCGGGACATCATGGGGCCATTTTCTCGGGCTTGAAGTTCGAAGAAAAACATTCTGGTTGCAACATGCTTCTATACGAAATGGCCGGAGGCTTTACTATGTGGTGATATCAACGCTTCGACTGTTATCAAATGGTTCCGTTATATTTTTGCCCGTTTCGGAATTCCCAAAGAAGTTGTCACTGATAACGGACCTCAATTCAGAAGTAGTTCCTTTCCGTTTTAGACAGTGATCTCGAGGCAAAGGCAATCACTCTTTCTTTACCATTTTGAAGTTGTGACAGGACAGCTCCGATACCCACATCTGACGCATCTGTCGACACATATGTTGCACTGGTTCCATCAAATATCGCGACTGTTGGTGCAGAGGCAATCAGTCTACGTATTTCTTGGTATGCATTTTCCTGATCGTTTTCCCACGTAAAAACGGCATCTTGCCTGGTCATCTTCCGGAGGGGCTCGGAAATCGTAGAGAAGTTCTGAAGGTGACGGAGGTAGTTAGTGCACAAACCGAGAAAATGTTTGACATCCACAGCGCTCTGAGGCTTTGGGCATTACAAAATAGCGCGTATATTATCCACACTTGGTCGAATTCCAGCTGCTGTGATTGTGAAACTCAAAAAGTTAACTGAAGTCGTAGAAAACGCACATATGCTGGGATTCACTCGAAGATTCAGATCAGACAGACGTTTCAGTACCGCATCTAAGTTCTGTTGATGATCGCTATCATTCTTCCCGAAGACACATATATCATCCATGTAAGCGATGCAACCCTTCAAATCCGCGAGTGATAGAGTAATAAACTTTTGCCACGCAGCAGGCGCACTACTCAGACCCATCGGAAGGACTTTGTACTGAAATAGACCATCAGGGGTTAGAAAAGCTGTCAGAGCTCTGGATTCAGGTGTTAGAGGCATATGAAAGTGGGCACTCTTGATATCCAGCTTTGAGAACACTTTGGATCCGGACAGTTTAGTAATTAATTCGTCAGCACTGGGTAACGGAAACCTTTCGACAACGATCTGCTTATTCAATGCACGCAGATCACTGCATATACGAACAGACCCATCTTTTTTGAAACGGCCACTAAGGGATGTACCCAATCGGAACATTGTATGGATTCGATGATATCCTGATCAACCATTTCTTTTATAGCACTCGAAACAGCTTCCTTCTTGGCCAAGGGAATTGGACGTGGCTGATGAATGGCGACTGGTTGCACATCCACTTTCAGACGAATATGATGTTGGGCATTCTTGATTCTCTCAATTCCGCTTTCAAAAAGTTTGGGATATTTCGACTGTACATGTTGAACATCGATGGCTGACACATACATATTGTTTATGTTCGGGTTAACTTTCAGAGCAACCATTGCATTGCGGCCAAGTAGGGGCTTTGTTTTGCTTCCAGATACGTAAACAGATACTGGACACCATGAGGAGTCATGCAAACAAATAGTCACGATTATGAAACCTAGTATCTCAATCTTATCACTGGAATAACTGCCGAATTGATAGCGAGAGGGCTGAATGGGAAAGTCTGTCAAATAGTCTTCGTAAAAGTTTCGAGGAACAATCGTTACAGGAGAAGCAGAATCGAATTCCATATTAAATGAAATTTTATCATGACCAACATCGAAAAGCACGGAGCGGATGTCAGATGCTGGTAACTTGGGCTCAGTCGGTATACCCACAGTATTTCTAGGTGCAAATCGCAAGGCGTAAATTGTAGTTATGTCATCAAATTTTCCCGATTCATGGGGACAAGAATCGATAAGGTTGACTCGGCGGCCACGACACACCCGAGCAAAATGTCCTTGCTTACCGCAAACTCGACATTGAGCTTTTAATGCTGGACAGGATTGAAAGTTTGCCTTATGTTGTGTACTGCCGCAACGATAGCATTTCATGGAGCTGATGTTCTTGCTACTTGTAGCTTGTATGACGTTGATTTGATGTGACTCAGAACTTGTGGGATGCTGAAATAGCTTGTTTCCCTCCTTAACATCGTATTTCGTTCGAGCAATCTCACACGCGATGTTCCAAGTCAATTTGTTTGCATCATGAGTCAGGATTGCTTCACGCGTGCCATTGTCAGATAATCCCATGAGGAGTTGTTGTATTAAGAACGTATCTTCAACTTTCTTTAGAGGAATATTGTTGTATTCACACGGACGAGCTGCATGCAGTAGTCTGGTTATGAATTCATCAACTGGTTCTCCGGACTCTTGGCAAACCTTCGAGAAACGAAACCGGGCAACATATTTGTTTACTCGAGGACCCCAGCATTTATCTAGTGCAGTAAATGCTTCTCTGAAGTCTTTCACTTTGGCCAACTGTAAATCATCGAATACTCGTGAGCCTTCACGACCAAGATTAGAACGTAGTAATTTCAGTAAAATCACTGGATTAGTTAAATATTCTGGTTTGGACACACAGAGTAAGTCCACAAAGTCACAGAATGAATTTTTCCAATATTTCCAATCATCCGAAGTAGGCTTTTCAGCACCAGCGGGCCAGAATTCAGTAGGAGGCCGGAGGAAGTCCATTGGAATCAGTAACGTGAAGAAAGTAGATGCAGATTCGTCAAGAACACTAATTGAAACTCGCGACGCCAATTGCTGTGTCCAAGAACACCAGATTTGCGAACACTAAACTGTATTCTGAAACCTCAGACAATCCACGGCTGACCGCCGCTTCAAACATGAATAATCAATACCGAAACAATTGGACCAATCAGAACCAAGGTCACGCTCACGAGAGTCTCGTGATTGGCTGCCGGCTTCCTGCATACACAGCATCACCTCTCTCTCTCCTTTGAGCTTGAGCTGCGCAGCATTCTTGTAGGGGGTACAGAAACAGTATTCGGACATCGGTAGAGGCGTCGGACATTGGCTCTCACTCCATTATCGAGCTCGTATGTTCCTGGAGTCAATACCCTTGTTATACGACTAGGTGGAGTTAGTTTGAAATCGCCTTTCGGTACTTGCGCCTTGAGGAGTCTGACATAACGCCCAGGATGCACTGTATCACCTGATTTTCTGTAGGTTTCTTGGTATTTGGTACGTATGTCGTATTTCGCACTGAAAGCAGTAGGATTCAATGGAACAGCGGCATTCAGTTTTGTCCGTATCATTCTCCCAAACATCATTTCGGATGGAAGCTTCCCGGTTGCCATATTCGGGGTGTTTCTATAGCTTTCCAATGCTGTAATAACTGCGTCTTCCCATC